>JBBPDB010074235.1:0-10068 GCA_037974465.1 Brachypetersius altus | reverse complement strand
GCGTGGAATGAGTCTTGAGTTGAATGTTTTTAATGGGCAAAAATACTTAAATAAATGGAAAGTTTAATTTGTCTTTTCTTTTTTCTTTTTCTTTTTTGAAGATCCGTGACTTTAACAGCATGATTCGATCCGAACCGTGAATTTTTTTATCCGTTGCACCACTATTAATTATCATTCAAAAGTTTGGAATAACTTATTATTATTGGAATAATGTTAAACCAGTTGGGTTGCAGCTAAACATGTGCAATATTTGAAATATGCTCATTTTCTGTATAATAGGGAGCCACGAAGAAAAGTTTAGATTGATGAAGCGAGAAGTTTTAAAGTGCATTTCAAATATGGTGATTAGACCTGCAGAAAAATAATGAGCAGCAAAACAATATTGTTCAAATGTAATCAAACCGTCTGAATTACCTTGAAACAGTTTATTTTACAGTTAACAAACAGTAGAAACCTTAGTGATACAAAAGTACCTGGAAATACTGGAAGACTGTTTATCTTAAGAGACCCAAATGAAGCCCAGATCTATTGAATTAAATAAGTGAATACAAAGTGCGACCCAGTTTATTTTCTTCTGAGAAGTGCAACAGAAGTTTAGATTAAATGCAGACGACACTTTAAGTGTGAAGGACTGTATTTAAAAACAAACTGACAAATGATTCCAAACTTTTGAATGGAAGTCTAAACCTCTGATGACTCGCTAGTCTGCACCTGTAGATTTGAAATCTGTGCTCAGTGATGCATTAATTATTGTTCTTTTCAGTACTTCGAGTACTCCTCACACAAGGAGCTCAGGCATAACATAGGGAAGCAGCTGTGCCTGCATGCCAGCCCTAACCCACAGCACGTGAGAATAGAGCTGTGCCAGCTGAAGGGGCGCGGCACCAGAGTGGCTCCCGAGCAGGAGTGGATCTTGACTGAGGTACGTCAGCAGGAGTGCTATTTATTTATCACATCCATGCTGCAGGTGCTTAGTCTTTTATTACTTCATCAATTCTGTGTTCTTACACACTGGTCTGTTCCGGAAATCACACTTTATTTATTTATTTGTTTTATATATTTTATACATATCTCAATCGTATCTCACTACACTGATCGTTCCTGTGTGTTGCGATGGCAATAAAATGGCCAGAAATGTGCAGACACTTGACGTCACAGTGGCAGCTGCTTATGCATCCATTCAGGACCAGTTTACCAAAGTCATCTTGGTTGTAAAATCATCTTAACTAGTAGAGAGAGTGTTCAGCATCATCTACCAGTTAAGAGTCATTTTGTGCCGTGAATGTCCTTCAGTTCATGCGCCTTTTCTCTTTGCTCACGCTGCTCTAAGAGTCAATGTGTTGTGTGTTGTTAGACATATTAATCATCAAATTCTAAGGCTTCCCATACAAATGTTTTTTTTGAGCAGAAGCACTAAATAGCATTTAGCTTTACACTGAAATGGAAAAATCCAACCTCTGATTAAAATGGGATGCAGCCTTAAAAGATCCATATCCTACCATTTGTATGTTGATTTTTTTTGTGTGTGTTGGTTTTAGTACAAAAAAACATTTTACATCACAGCTTTTCTTTTTTTTAATTCCTTAGAATTAAACAGGCTGTTTTGGTACAGTGCTTTCGTAGACCTTATCAGTGACCTCTGCTCTGATTGGCTGCCCTGTATTGTGCCTCGTTCAGAAAGCAGCCCAGGCTGAAACACTCCTTATAGCTTAGTTGTGAATGGGAGACAGAGAGACAGATATACAGAGAGAGAGAGACAGATAGGCCGAGAGAGAGAGAGACCGAGAGAGAGAGAGCCAGAGAGTGAGAGAGACCGAGAGAGCCAGAGAGAGAGAGAGCCAGAGAGTGAGAGAGACTGAGAGAGCCAGAGAGAGAGAGAGCCAGAGAGAGAGAGAGCCAGAGAGAGAGAGAGACCGAGAGAGAGACAGTAAGAGAGAGCCCTACGGTCATGCACGGGGAGCCAGAAGAACTAAAATGAGTTAAAAAAAAAAACAAAAAACATTTTGGCACGAAAAAAGCAGAGAATATTTGCAGGTTCTGCGTTGTTTTGAATATTTCAGCGTAAAACGATCAGTTTCATTCTCCAAAAAAAAAAAAAACGCGTGTGACTGGATCCGCGCGGCCAGATCTGTGTAAAACTGGGGGTTTACTGTAATGACTCTGGACTATGATTTGTCCTTGTATTTTATTTATTTTTTAATAATGTAGTTTTAGTCTGACCTCACAAAGATTCAATCTCTGACCTCACAAAGATCGTTTCAGTTATTTTTGTCACGTTAAATTTGAATTTCTAAATAGACCAAATGCGATTGGATGCTTTACATGGGAATGGAATATCAATAAACTTTGTTCATTTACTTATTAAACTGTCTATGTTTGGGGGGGGGCATCAGAGACTATTCATTTGTCCAAAAACACTTGTGATCCATTGTAAAAAAGAAACTGCTGGATCAGATCGATGCACTAAAGCATTTATTCACCCCTCCGTCCTACTGACCTCTTTTTTTTCTTTTGTTCTCTTTACAGGAGCATCTAATAAAGAACCCCTCCTCTGATAGGTGCCTCCATCTGAAGGATAACCAGATAATCATGAGCCCCTGTAACAGAGAAGATCAGCACCAACACTGGGTCTTCAGTTGACCCCTGTTTCAGTCCACCTGAGGAGAAGGATGTCTGCGCCCGAGAGACCCCAGTGGAAGCTACAACTCAAACTCTTGTGCTTAAATACGTACTAGAGTTCACTCGTTGTCTGAGTGGACGGGCGCTGCGTGGCGGTTTATGTCCATGCAGTGGAGCAACCAAAGACCTATGAATGTGTTGAAATGAGACTCAGGGAGGACGAGTGGAGGCCCGGCCTTTAGAAGTGAATGGATTGTGGGACTGCCTCACCTGGCAGCAGAATTGTTTACCTGTGGTCGCCGAATGTGCAGAATCATCCTTCGTGTCCGAGCTACTACTTTTAAAGATGCTGACAGTCTTATTTATATTGTTTAATAGTCTGTGATAAGGAAATATTTTTGAGAATTATTGTAAAGCCAGCCAGGTGGCCTTTATCTTGCCAACACGACGCTGTCGATACCGTAAATGTCATAAATTAATAATCAGCTGTGCGGAACAGGACGGGGGGCTGCCACATGCCAGGGTTGCAGTATGTATTAGTCATGATCCTGTGGAGATTTTAAAGTCCTGTGAAGATTTTAAGGTTGTTAAGCCAAAAAAAGAATCATGTTATTATAATGGGAATGGTCCTTTTACCTCTTCTCTTGTGGGTCAAATTAAGGATTTTAAATTAAGTTGTTCCTGGGAAGTAAGCTCACATGAAATCAACCGTTCCAGACTTTTTATACTTTGCTGCCCATAACTGAGCGCCCAGTTTTTACCGGAGACAACTTGTTGTTTTAATAAATGCCAAAGAATTGTTACTTTTTACAGGTCTAATATCATTCCTGTATATCCTGTATGAGACTGTTAGTCATGTGGAGAGTGTTCTCCGTCAGGGTTAATAAATAACGAAGGAGTGATCGTACCAGGGGACTTTTTCACCTAGTCAGAGATTGCAGTTAATTTACAACAATAATGGCCCTTCCGTTTTTTTTTTCTTCTTCTAGCAACTGAATGCGAAGTCGCCTACTCTTTTTCCAACTCTACAAATGAGTCGGAGGGGTGTTGTGGCGTAATGAGCACCAGACGTACAGATAATAACCATGAGATCGTTTATAAACAACAAATCGACTGATATTTTTTGGAGACACAGTTCACTAACAACCTACACACAACAGTAAACAGTACTTGAGTAGTATCTGTACATATGTGTGTGTATGCATGTATTTATATGTACAGTACTGTGCAAGAGTCTTAGGCACCTGAGAAAATGATGCCTAAAAGCTGTTTACTGCTAAGCAGTGGTGTTAACAACATTAATACAGTAAATGGTGGTTTGATGTGTTCTCTTAACCATTTCCAGACCTCTTTCCTCGTGGAAGCCCAGTTTTTCTTGTAGCTCCATCAAATACCTGATACCTTTGTTTGCATTTATTCTAACATTCGGCTGTTTTTGTTGGCAGAAAGAAGCCACTGCTGATAGAAATGACTTCAAACAATTTGCACAGGTGCCTAACACTTTTGCACAGTACTGTATGTGCATATATATTACAACCGTTACAGCAATAACACTGACTTTAATAACACTGACTTTTTCAAGTACATAGACTTTTTTGATCCCCCTTTGCAGCTATAACAGCTTCCACTCTTCTTGGAAGGCTTTCCACAACATTTCGAAGTTTCTGTGGGAATTTTTGCTCATTCATTCTGTAGAGGATTTATGAAGTCAGGCACTGATGTTGGATGAGAAGGTTTGGCTCGCAATCTCCGTTACAGGTTATCTCAAGTTGTTAAATGAAAAAGGTTTTTCCCCCAACTGTGTCCTCAAAGTTGGAACCATGTCCAAAACGTTTTGGTATGCTGCTGCATTAAGATTCTCATTAAGATAAGCCGTTCTCTGGAAGTAAGGGGCCATCTGAATTCAAAACGTAAAAACAGAAGTGTTCCAATCCGCACTGCTCTTTATTTTACACACACAGGGACGACAGATGGCAGTAAAATGACGTTTATGAAATCCTGTATACTACTTCCGAAACGTTACCGAAATCATTCTTAGCCGTGTTTGTCTACGAACCCTGTTAAAAGTTGCAGTGACGCAACTCTTAAGTCCCTCTATTGGCTGAAAGTGTGTCTGAGTCAGGTCAGACCTCACTGCACCCTCAGTGATGGGGCATCAATTCACTCTAACAAACCGACTCTTCCGTTCAAATGAGTCGAGCTCCCGAGTCAGTAATCAACTCAGTGAGTCCGAGTTATATATTCTGCGAAATCCCTCCAAAATGACAGGAATTGACTCAGATTCAGTCTCCTCTTTGAGGCTGTACGTGGAACCAGACTTCTGAAGTTCACTTAAGAAAAACACAGGAGTGTTATGAAGGATACCTGAGACATCAGGAGAGATATGGTGTATGGCGGGTGGTGTAGACAAAATAGTGCCCAAATAATAAATAGTGACTTTTGGATTTATCGCTATTTTAGCATCACACACACATGTATATATCGTAGATTACAAATAAATGTAAATGAATTAATGTCTGTTTGCATTACATGTATATAATAATATAATTGTTAATATTAATTTCAGAAATTCACAAATTTTAAAAATCGGTGTAATCCTCCTGTGACACAAACTCAGGAAGAGGAAACCCCCCACAGCCTGAAACTCAGGAGAGAGAAAAGCGCTGTAAAAACATATTCATTAATAAATGAAGATTTTATTTTATTAGTCCACAGTGAAAAGCAGAGGGTCTGGAACTTTAAGAAGAAAAGTTCAAGTGTTTTGAATTGTGAACCTATTCGACCAAGCCGATTCAAATGAACGAGTCTGTTCGAATGAAAGAGCTTGCTCACATGAAGGAATCGGTTCTTGAATCGCAGGCTGCCAGTAGCGATGCTTTGAATGTTTGTGGTCTGAGAAACCTGCTCGGCTGCTGGTCTTTTATAATGGTTTTGTGTTTTACTGACTCCAAACACTTCACTGAGGGACAAGGCAGGGTTAATACCTTCGTTAGGAAGTTTTTTAGCTTGCTGATTCTTTTAGCTTACTGATTCCGAATCTTATCTGCTGCAGCAGCGGGGGCTGTCTTCTGAGATTAGCTCGGTTTTCGCTGGCTTTGCACTGGAGTATTTAACAGCTTCTTATGAAGGAGCTGCACCTTTAACTGAGCCAAACGACCTCTCTTGCCTCTTTTTTGTGTTGTTTTTTTTCGTTTTCAGTTAAACTCGTTTTCTAGGGCCTAAATTGTCTCCAAAACCTCTTAACTTGCCCAGGGTATGTTAATGTGTTCTGTGTTGTAAAAAAAATGACAACAAACCCTTTGTCTCGAACTCGGTCTGAGGTGTTCAGGGAGCTGAGGAAGGAGCTGTATGATGATGATGAATTTCGTCAAATTCCTCACCTATTTGTCATTCTGGGTGCCTCGGTAAGACATTTTTTAAATTTATTTTACATCTTATATTTACACGTCCTAATGTGCTTGCATTCGCACCTAAACCTTGTTTATTGCATAAACACATGCGCACATCACATTCTTTCCTTACTGGTCCACCACCCCTGCTTTCCATAAGGAGTACACATTTTGGACAAAAATATTGGGACACACGTGTTTTTCCAGTGGACCGTACTTCCAGTGAAGGGCAATCTTAATGCTTAAGAATGCCAAGTCATTTGGGGCAACACCTTCCGTCCAACTTTGTGGGCCCACTTTGGGCAAGAACCATTTCTGTTCCAGCACGACTGTGTCCCAGTGCATAAAGCAAGCTCCATAAAGACGTGGTTGGATGGAAAAACGTGTCCTGCACAAAGCCCTGATCTCAACTCAGTCCGACACCTTTGGGATGAACTGGAACGGAGATTGTGGGCCACATCAGTGCCTGACTTTATAAATGCTCCACAGAATGAATGAGCTGAGTTTCCCACAGAAACACTGCAAAGTCTTGTGGAAAGCCTTCCAAGAAGAGTGGAAGCTGTAATAGTAACAAAGGCGGGGGGCAACTCCATATTAAAACCCATGTATTTGAATACAATGTCATTAACGTCCCTGATGGTAAATGAGCAGGTGTCTCAATACTTTTGTCCATATAGAGTGTTACCACTGTTGCTAAAATGCCAAGGTTAACACGAGTTCTGTGAGGAGCAGATGTGCCTCCAGGACTTATTTTGCAGACTCATTCTCTGTAGCCTGTTCGGTTTGGTTACAGTAATGTCACAGAATCGTCCCGATTTTGTTTTGGGAGCGAGGCCAAGGTCTTCACCGACCTATTTTTTACACAGTGTGATGTAACTCCAAATTCCATGTCATGAAAATGAACAAGTTACATATTTAACTATTACATGACCAAGTCATGATTTTTTTTCCTTTTCCCTTAAGGGAGACCTTGCCAAGAAGAAGATTTACCCCACACTGTGGTGAGTGTTTGTGTGTCTGTGTCTGTGTCTGTGTCTGTGTCTGTGTCTGTGCTCTGTTAATCAACAAATCCTGTTTTCAGGTGGTTATTTAAGGATAGACTCCTTCCAGAGGAGACATACTTTGTGGGCTTTGCACGTTCTCGCCTGACGGTCGACGACATCAACAGCGCTTGTTTACCATACTTGAAGGTAAAGGTGTAAAGTTTCTCTTTAGCGAGAAATAAAGCATTATTGAGTTTTGTGATTAATTTGCCATTCACGCTTAGCACGTGTAAACAGTCAGTACAATGGGTACAGTAATAAGGGGTTCATTCAGTTTGCCGTTGACTAAAATGAAGGTAATGCCAGTGTCCCTTTTTTCTTTGTGTGTGTGTGTGTCTGTATTTTACCAGGCAGAAGAAAAGGATAGCGAGCGGCTTTCAGCATTTTTCAGTAGAAACTCTTACGTGGCAGGACAGTACACAGAGACAGAGTCTTTCACACAGCTTCAGTTCCATCTGGACTCTTTGGCCCCTGGAGCTACTGCAAATCGCCTCTTCTACCTGGCCCTGCCGCCCACTGTCTACCGGGATGTCACAGAGAACATCCGCCAACATTGCATGAGTAATGGGTGAGTTCCCAACACAACACCACCAGATTAATAGAGACTTAATACATATAACATCTCTACATTTACATGTATTCTTACGTACATGGCCATCATATACAGCCACTTACCATATGGATCCATATGGATGTTAACCTCCATATGGTTAGACCTCTTTCCCTTGTTCATTGATGCTCAAGACCCTACAGGACTAGTGCAGACAGAAGTGTGTGTGTGTGTGTGTGTGTGTGTGTGTGTGTGTGTGTGTGTGTGTGTGGCTGTGGCATGTGTTGGTGGAGGTTTTAGACACCTCAGTGTCACTGCTAGGCTAGGAGTAGTCACTGTCTGACCTCTGATGAGTAGGACTAACACAAACTGTGCAGCATCCGATGCACTATCCTCCATAACTTTCCATCCACAAGGCGAACCAAAAAATGGACATAACTCCAGCAGAACGGCTAGTTAGTACACCCAAGCTCAGGTCTTCTGAGTGCTGCGTTTAAGATGTTAGTTAGGATTTGTGTTGATTTGTTATGTTATTTAAAATGATAATAAGCCAGTTAGCTATCATTAGCTGTTACTTCACAAGAAGAAGACACACAGCGAGATCCAGCCTTCAAATTACACAGAACATGGTTAAGTTTTCAAAAGCTGCTAAAAACAGCACTATTCTCCTCTCTCTTCTTTTAAATATTGCACTTTTAATTGTCTTTTATAGATGTAAAAATCTCTGAAATATCCACGATGATTCTGTTGCTTCAAAATGTATCAAATATAGATGAAAAAATATACATCAAATGTTCCTTGTGTGTAGGGGCTGGAGCAGGGTGATTGTTGAGAAGCCCTTTGGTCGGGACTTGCAGAGCTCAGAGGAACTGTCAGCACACCTTTCCTCCCTCTTCACTGAAGAACAAATCTACCGGATAGATCACTACCTGGGCAAGGAGATGGTGCAGAACCTCATGGTACTCAGGTGACTCGTTTCAGCCATTTTATGAGAAGGTCTTTGTTAACATTCATGCGGAATTTAAGTGATTCTTCAGTACTTTGAGATAAGTTACAGGTCAATAAATTGAGAAATTCTATAAAAAAATAGTTTAAATATTCAAAGTTTAATGAAATATTGAGTTGTTCTTAAATCTTTGTTTAACATTCTGATAGTTTTTTATATCACTCAGGGTTTATAATAGTCCTATATATATATATATACTTATGTTGCCATTTGTAGTGATGCAGTGGCAAACGTTTGCTGAAGGCCATTCATTGTTGTGCTGACTATTTCTGGGTTTCCAGGTTTGGGAACAGAATCTTTGGGCCTATATGGAATAGGGATAGTGTGGCCTGTGTGGTGCTAACTTTTAAAGAACCCTTCGGAACTTACGGAAGAGGGGGATACTTCGACGACTTTGGTATAATCCGGTGAGAAACACTTTCTCTGTGGTTCTTGCATTCCTGCATTGTGGCTTCTCACACTGTCCTGAATTTTTTATCTCAAATTGTAAGTTGCGTCTGGCAAACGAATGCGATGCAATGTGATGCATGGCATGCTGGCAGCGTGAATAGATATCTGAATACATTTATTCATTACTTTTTCATATTTCTTATCTATTTGAATAAGATATTTGCAGGTCGTTTGAAACCTTTTCACTTTCTCCCTCTCTTCATCAGTGATGTAATGCAAAATCATCTGCTCCAGATGCTCACCTTGGTTGCTATGGAGAAACCCACATCCACAGACTCTGATGATGTGAGAGATGAGAAGGTATTGCATCAGTGGTACATGACATTAGACAAAAAAGTCAAAAATGAGACTTGCTCACTTTCTCAGGAGATGCTGTAAAATGGAGAGTAACAGAATTACTGAACCATAACAGTAATTGAAATCTGTGTTTTTGTCTCTTCAGGTGAAAGTGTTGAAGTGCATTGCTCCAGTGGCCCTTTCTGACGTGGTGCTGGGACAGTATGTAGGGAACCCTGAAGGAGCAGGAGAGGCCAAGTTGGGCTACCTGGATGACCCCACTGTTCCTAAAGGTTCCTGTGCAGCCACCTTCGCCACTGCAGTGCTGTATGTTCATAATGAGCGCTGGGAAGGTGAGCCAGCTTTGACGTAATACTGACTCTGGCTATAGTATTGAAAATACAGTGTGTGATTACAGATGGCAGGGGCAGCTGGTGACCTGGTGGTTAGGGACTTGCCCCTGTGATCGGATGGCTGTGGGGTCAAATCCCAGGACAGCCAGAGGCAGCACTGAGGTACCCTTGTGAGCAAGCAACCCTGCCCCTGCTGGGGCAGCTGGTAGCCTAGTGGGTAAGGCATTCGCCCTGAGACCAGAAAGTCCGGGTTCGATTCCCAAGACTGCTAGGCACCACTGAGGTACCCTGAGCCAGGTACCGTCCCCCACACACTGCTCCCCGGGTGCTGTGTTCGTAGCTGCCCCCTGCTTCACTTGGTGAATGGGTTAAATGCAGAGGA
>JBBPDB010074214.1:0-10068 GCA_037974465.1 Brachypetersius altus | reverse complement strand
TCTTGAGCGGCGGAGGCTCAAGACGAGCTGTGCTTGAAGCCCTGAGAGGACGAGAAGTGACACGTTGTTTGATCAGTACTGTTCTGTTTGGGGGTGCAAGTCCGTTCTTGACCTTAAAAGCAAGCGTTAAGGATTTGAACTGAACACGAGTTCTTCAATAGCAGCTGCACCATCACATCTACTTCAGAGTCTTCTTCTATAAAACACCGACAGATAAAAAAATCATTCAAACATTTTACTCTTTTTCCTCGGTCTCCAAAAAACAGAATCACTTGGCTGAACTGATCCATTAGTGTCAATGTTGGTTCATCAGTTATAAGCAAAATCTATTAATGTAGTCTATATTTAACATTGACACTCAAACATAAAAGTTAAAAAATGTGTTTTTTAATTGGCATCCACCTTAATGAGACATCTTCATGTTACACTGAGCTAAATGGCTAAGTAAGAACAATGAAAAGAGGCAGTAAAACTAATGCCCCCTTCAAATTGGGTTAATTTCTAAGGAAGGTTAAAATAACCAGAAATAAGCAGAAGCGGCTAAATTGAATACTGACACCAGAACTACTCAAACAGAGGCCTGAAATCAAGGTGAACGTCAGGAACTACCATCTCACAGACGTAGTTAGTAGTACGGTATCACACTTTGTAGAGATCATTAGTGTATGTAATCTTGACATAAGGACTGATATTGCTCATGAAGACTATTGCACATAAGATACTTCGCATAATGCTAATGTTTTAACACCTGATAACAAATTGCACATCATAGCAAAATAATGCACAGTCACCTACAAAATGGTAGTTATTATATAATTCCGATAAAAGCTACACAAGTAGCGACAGGCTACTGCACAGACTATTGTGTATTTTTGTGTGGATGTGTGACAGAGGGAGGAGGGACTGAAGAAAGTGGTTCTTCTGCGGCGCCATTCCAAAGAACCCATTTGGTACCGTTTGACGCTTTTACTTTCAAGAGTTTGGTTGCGCTGCTTGTTAACAATCCTTTCTGTTTCTCTGGCCATGGATATAGTCATGCTTATTTAAAGAAGCAGCCGAAAGCTTGTTAGAGGCGGTTAGGTTTTACGAGGACGTTTTATGGGGACTTATGAGTCCAGGAATAGTACGTTCAGAGGAAATCCGTTGTGATCTTACTCTTAACAATACGGGTACAGTGAGTCGGCACACAGCTGCAGGTGCTGTCTCTAGCCATAAAGAGAGATTCCATGCATCTCCCAGAGTCTTAACTCTCCATTACAGAGTTTAACTGGAGTTTAACTACACTTGCATGCTTCGAAAATGAATGTCTGATACATAACTGATACGTAATTTATATCCTATACTGAATTCTAGAATGAGACAAGTGTCATGCAGCTGGTAGCTTTTTAGGTATTGCAAATATTCTAAATCTATATGTCATACAAATTCAATTCAATTCAATTTTATTTATATAGCGCTGTTCACAACCAGGTTGTCACAAAGCAGCTTTACATAGTTCAGGTCCAAGCCCCCAGTAAGCCCAAGGAAGAACCCTCGGGAGGAACCAAGACTCAACAGGGGAACCCGTCCTCCTCAGGTTGACCCCGAGAGAAAGGAACGAGAATAGGAGGTAAATAAAAAGAGAGGGCCTTTGTGAACAAGATTATAGGCAGATAGAACCTTTACGGCTAACAGAGCTGTGGTCCAGAGTGTCCAGAGAGGTAAACATTGTTGGAAGAGGAGCTGTGGAGAAATTGTGGGCTTGGAGAGAACAAAATGGATAAATTCTTTAACTGGCACCCACCTCACTTTAATAGGTTTAGTTCCTTTTATGTGTGAGACGTCTTCATGTTACTTAGAGGTACAATACAGTAAGAACAATGAAAAAGGGTGCCAGTCAGATTGAAACCCATTTAGATTGGGTTACTTTCTCAGTGGAAAACAATTAAATTACTGCTGTTGAGTTCCCAGTGGGTTGAATTTTCTACTAATCCAGATCTGTTACATGGGGTCATGTGCTCTTAGAACAGTTTTAATTATTGCCTTTACAGTCCTGTGAGAAATTCAGATTTGGTTACAATGTGAAGTGTGATTGCGTTGTTGCCATAAAAACAGTTTCGGGAGACAAACAGGCATTGGGTTTATGGCCCAAAAAGTTTGAGTTAATTAAAATTGTGCTCACAGCAGAGTATCAAACCAGCGCCTCCTGACTCTCTTCACTCAGAGGCGTGTTTTTCCACCGAACCACAGAGGGGGCGTTAACTCAGTGGCTCTTACCAAGCCATTTATGGTTAAATCACAACAGACACTGACCTGAGCTTTAGTTTCTTGAAGTCTGTTTGTGTCTTTAGCTCCACCGAACTGATTTGTTGCTCTGCATTTTGTCGGTTTCCGGCCACCATAGCTGTAGCGTCACTATACTTGTTCTGAGTCTCTCTCTGCTACACACTTTTAAGACAACTTGTGCCTCTGCTGTCTCTCCCCATACATTACAGAGGCCACAAAAATCCAAAACCGAAATTCAATACAGGCTCGGAGGGTAAGCGGCTTCAAAAACAGGTGGAATAAAAAAAACAATACTATAATAAAACTTGAGAAGAACAATAGTGTGACTGTGACCCATGGTCACCTGCATAAAACATCTGAAGTAAAGGTTTCCCTTTGTCTTAAGCGAGCTAAAATCTCTTCAGACCCTCAATTTACAGCTAAATGTATTACTTATGGATTTAACTTTATATCTGTGCCATTTTATTCAAGCAGTCGCCGAACTTTATATGTGTCTAAAAAATGATTAAGGCAATTACAGACCAGTCAATGGTAACCAGAGAGAAGATCAATTCGAACAGTAGGTGCACCATCAGACCTACTTCTTGCCTTCAAGTCCGTGTTTGCAGGTCTTTGATATACATTTAATATCACCCGCTTTTAGAACAGCCACAAATAAGAAACTGGCAATCAGACATTTTCCACTTGACCTCATAAAAGTTGACCTGCCAAATTGTGTCCCCTATCAGGTTCAAGGGAACGACTTTTCACCCTCATTTGTCAGAAAGGTGTCGTAAACGATGTGCAAGAAGCATCGGGAATGTTGGCGGGTGGCTGGTGCCAAGTGGGACAGCCAAGCTCATTTCTTTTCTGCTTGTCATCCCTGCTACACTTAAAACACTCCCTTCTGTTTACTCGCCAAAAGTACCAGGTTTAATTAAAAGCTGGGGTTTGGGTTTTACAACATGCCACTCTGAACTTCTCACCTTGCCATACCCCTGTGGCTAGTACTTAAAGCCCTCTGCTGTTCATTATTCACTCTAAGCTGGTCTGAAATCAGAAGCATGGTGTGATGAGCCCAGCCACTGACAGGCTTGACGCTTCCTGAGATGGATGGAGGCAGTTTTGCTCCACGTTCAAACAAATTCCCAAAACCGATGCCAGAAAATGTTCCTGCTCCCCGGGGCTCTGGTTACAGATCATGGGTGTCAGGTTGCCTGTGTTCATATATGAATGGCACTGGACAGATCTCGCAAATCTTTATGGTGACTCTTAAGGCTCTATTTAGGTTGAATTCCCATTTTACAGCATAAGAATCTGATACATAAAAAATTTGAAATCTAGAACCTCCCGACTCAACAGCTCCTTCTTCCCCACTGGCATCAGACTCCTTAACAACTGACCACACTTCACACAAGTAAACTTTACACTGGAACTAGGGCTAGTAATGAAGAGAGGAGCTGAACTATACATGCCGCACTCTGAGCAGAGAAGATGGTCGCCAAACTCCCAACTGAAACTTACCGTTTATCGGACCAGCCATCTCTCGACAGTGGGCTGGTGACGACGTAGACCAGGGGGAATAGTTTAATAATCGTCAAAATCTTACCTAAATTTACTAGTAAGTTATAATTAACGATTAAAAACAGAAGCGCAGACACGCTAGGAGCATGCTAGGACGCCGCGGATCACCAGCGGCAAAACAGGAAGTGACGGGTACAGCTGGTAGGTATAGTTGGTGTGCTGGTCATGTGTTTTGCTCCTGTTGAGATCTCAAGCATTCGAAGAGCCTCTCTACACCTTTCCTCGGGCACCGCTTCCTGTAGATGTCGTGGAGGAGGGAAGCTCACCTCCAATTACCCTTTCAGAGCACCGCACCACTCTCTGCGGTTGTAGGTGGTGCTGCTGCCGTACCAGGAAGTGATTCATCCAGGGAGGGTGCTCTCAGTGGCACAGCGGTAGAAGGTCCTGAGGATGTGGGGGCTCACACCGAAAGCACTGCTACCTTCTTCACTGTTCTGTTTGTGTGGACTCACCGTGAGAGATCCTCCACCAAATGTACACCCAGGAAACGAAAGCTGCTCACTCTCTCCACAGCAGCGCTGTTGATGGTGATGGGGGTATGTGTCCCTCCGCACATCCTTAAGTCCACCATCAGCTCTTTGGTCTCCGCTACATTGAGGGTCTGTTGGTTCTCCTGGCACCAGTGTGTCAGGGGGCTGACCTCCTCTCTGTATGCCATCTCATCACCATTAGTGATAAGACCCACCACTGAACTTTACAATAATGTTGGAGCTGCTAGTGGCTGTGCAGTCGTAGGTGTAGAGTAAGTACAGGACAGGGCTCAGTACTCACCCCTGTGGAGTGCCAGTCTTCATTGTGACAAAGGATGAGGTGATACTGCCCAATCTGACCATCTGGCGTCTGTTGGACAGGAAATCAAGGATCCAGCTGCAGAGAGAGGAGCTCAGTCCTAGCTCTTGTAGTTTCCTGTCCAGTCTCGAGGGAACGATGGTATTGAATGCTGAGCTGTAATCTACAAACAGCATTCTCACATACATGTCTCTCCAGGAAAGAGAGGACATTATGGACCTGTTATGGCGGTATGCAAATTGTAAAGGGTCCAGTGAGTCAGGTAGTGCAGAGCGGATGAAGTTCCTGACCAGCCTTTCGAAGCATTTGCTTACAATGGGGGTCAGGGCTACTGGTTGCCAGTCGTTCAGGGATGTGATGGTAGAGGATTTGGGTACTGGTGGCCATTGTAAAGCTGTTCATGAACACCCCATTCCAGCTGAGCTGTGCATGATTTAAGGACCTGGCCAGGGATGCTGTCCAGGCCAGCAGCCTCGCCTGCGTTCACCTGTCTGAAGCACTTCCGTACATCCTCTTCAGTCACAGTATGCGCATTGACGTCATCCGTGATGTGTGCACTGTGCAGTCTTGTGGGGTTTGCTGTGTCAAGTCTATCGTAAAAGACGTTTAGATCCTCACACAGGGAGGCCGAGGTCTGTGGTGTCCTGGTATTTCCTCTGAAGTCTGTGACTGTGTTAAGTCTCTGCCACATTCTCTGAGGGTTGTCAACTTATTCCACTCTGTCCGTGTTCTCGCATTTTGCTGACTTAATTGTTTTCCCGAGTTGTTTGTTTGTACGATTATATTTCAATGCGTTCGCTGAGACAAAGGCAGAGTTCTGTTTCTGATTTGGATAAACGTTCACGGTTTTGTATGGGATTACAATGTCCGCGCATTTCCTGATGAATCCACAGACGTATTCGTCAATGTTGCCTGCCGCCACGCAAAACATTTCCCAGTCCGTGTGATCAAAACAGTCCTGTAACATGGATTCTGATTGGGCCAACCAGCTGTGTACCGTCCTAAGGTTGGATATACCTGTTCAGCTTCTTCCTATAGGCAGGCAAGAGCAGAATGGAACAATGATCTGATTGGTCGAAGAGGGCACAGGGGAAAGAAGGAAGTATAGCAGTGGTCGAGCAGCCACTCTCCTTGTGTGTTGAACTGAATGTGCTGATGGATTTTTGGTCAAACTTTCCTCAGATTGGCGTTGTTGAAGTCCCTGCTCGTGATAAACGCCGCCTCTGGGTGCGTGCTTCCTTGGGTGTGTGGTTCCTCGTGTGCTCGGTCGGTGTCTGCTTGTGGGGGAATGTAGACGGCTGGAATAATAACTGCCAAAAATTCCCTCTCTAGCCAGAATGTTCGACACATATACATTGGAAACACCAGGAGTTGTTGATCGCCACGTCTCTGCTTTTCCAGTTAGCTCCCGCGACCTATCCGCACGGTGCACAGACAACCTCGGGAGCTGAATAGCGGAGTCTGGTATCTTGTCCGATAGCCAGTTTTTTGTTTTTCGTTGGAAAACAAATGCCTAAAAATACCTATTTTTATAGTGTAAACCCAAAATGTGCCCCCAAATATGCTCTCAGAACACTTTTTTGCATTTGCCCTTAAATGAATGCATTTAAGGTTAATGCAATACCCTTAAAGAAAATGTAAAGGTTAACCCGTATTTAATTTACAGTATTAAAAATACACGGCTTTACGAAGGACAAAACGAAATACAAGAGAAACACAGACAATCCATGGTGGAGTTTCTGGTCTGCAGCTGCCACAGAAGATTCAAACGGCAGCAGCAAGTAGAAATGAATAATCAGAATCAGAATCATGAAAACGTTGATCCTGGAGGAAATGCTTAAGAAACAAGTCGCTACCACTAGCTGTTAGCATTAGCAGCGTGCGGCGAGGCAAAATAAAAACTCGTACACAAAAGAAACGTTGAAAACCTCTCTACCCTCATGTTTAGACAGGGCACAGCTTACTAATACTAAACTGAGATAACTGTTGGAAATTGGGGGGAACTGTTTTAAACACTAAAATATGAAGCCAAGACACAGAGCAGTCATGCGGAGCGGCCATGCTGCAGCAGGCCTGCGCCTGCGCACTACGTAACATTCTCGGATTGTCTTCTTTCAAACCTACAGCGGTATTTTCCATTTATTTTCCATTATTTGCACAGTTATATTTTATATGGAAATGTAGCTGTAATTATATTACAAAACGGGTAAATTATATATTGTCTTGATAATTTAGCACTAAAATGCTAACTATATATGTATATTGTTTTGGTTACTGTGGGGATTTCCACTGCTGATCCACGTGAACGTGAGGGGTTGCTATAAATTGAACACATTTCAGTGCGGTGGTGTATAGAGCCAAAAAGATTAGAATTGTGTCAATCTCTCAATAATTATGGACCTGACTGTATAAACATTATTTCTCAAACGGTTGTATTCTGTATTGTGTCTGTATTCAGTCTCCACTTTTCAAATATGCAACGTTTCAGGGCCATTTTATTTTAATTTCAGTCTAAATGTTCTACAGCTCTATAATCATTCTGGACTCATCTCTCCTTCATTCCTACAGTGTTGCTGAAATCTGTAAAGCTAATAATTCAGAATAGAATATTATTGCTATGAGCAGTGATTCAAAACATCAGAAACGGAAGAAAACAGATGTAAGACTTTAACAGCGGCAGTGTAAACAAACCCAGGGGGGGTGATATAATCCTATGGTAAATGCGTGTCATCAGTAAAATGCTGATCATTATACATCAAGATTAGAAATGAATGAACAGCATCACCCGGCTCTCCGGACTGTGCCAGCTCCAGGGGTGCGTCAGAAGCACGGCGAGAGCTGAGGGATCAGGCTAATCCCTGCACCGTGTCCATCACAGTTCTTCAGATGGGCAGCATTGCTGCCTGCTGTTATTATGTACTCATCAGTGTTATGCTTTATACATCAGTCTGCTACTGCTTGGAGCATTACACTATTTCTGACCCACTTAGGGTCCAGTCTGAATCTCCTCCTTGCTTGTGTAGCAAGATCCATTGGCCAGCAGTCACCTGAAACTCTGAAGAACCTTCTCATGACCAACTGACCCCACAATAACACTATCCTCCCGGACGCTGCCAAGGAATCCGGCACAAACCCGGGGCTCCATTTCAGCAGAAATCCGCTGAGCACCCAGAGTTGTTTTTGGTCGAGGACGGACATGTCACTTATCTCGCCTGTGTCTACGAGCCCGAGACATCTGATCGCGGCCCGCTAACCTAAATCTTCTTCACCGTTGTCAGGTTGAATTATGATTTTGGAATAACGCCCTCCATGTGTTTCTCCACTGGTTTGTGGGTCAGTGAAGTGGAAGACCTTTATAGCAGTAAGGAAGAGATGCATCAGGAATAGAAACTTTAATTAAATAATCCCATCCAGTCTTCAAGGACCCATATCATGGAAAAGTTCGTGTCACTTGGTCCTCTATCTCTACGGACCACATATATGCTGGGAAAAAAAACTTGTTTGGAATTTATAGTGGCTGTGGTGTCAAGATCCTGAACACTTTAGGAATGGCCATTTTGAGCAAATAGACACTAAAGAGTTTCACAATACGCACCATTCTGTGTAGCAACGCATTCGTCTTCGTTCTTGTACAGGTGTTAGAAAGTCGCATATAAATAAAATGTATTATTAGTAGAAACGTCAGAAGCCTGGCGGCTGGCAAACAGCTTTTAGGTGCATTACTGCCCCCTTCTGGTGTGTCTGAGGGTAGTTACAGTACTTAAATTAGCAAACAAGGAAAATACAAATAATTTAAATGTTTTATGTCAAGATGATGGTCACATAGACGATTATTTATAATTAATTAATAATCAAAAATCATAATTCATCCCTCATTTGCATAAAGTACAATCACCCATCCTCTTTGAAGTGATATGAGTGTTGCTCCTGCTCCTGCTGTACAGTCATGTGCTAAAACTGCTCCAGAGGATCCACAAATCTAAAAGGAGAAATTGGAGATTTTATTTCTCCCTCCAGATTTCAGTCTCATCAGTTTGTACCAGCTTTTAGCACCGGCTGCTTTTTGAACAAGACGCAATAAAGAGCTGAGGGTAAAGTCAGATCATAGGGCTGGGCGCTTTGGCCTAAAATCAAAATCTCAATTTAACTCGATTACGATTAATGAACGATTATTTTAGTTATTTATTTATTTTTGCCCTCATAGTTCACTGACAAGTTGCTCAGTTGTCTCAGTGTTTAAGTCGGCGGAATAACGTAACATAACGGAGCGGGGTCACGTGACTCCACACGCGGTAGTGTTTTTAAAGGGACAGTAATCAAAATAATCGACCTGGAAAAATGTGATCGATTATAGGTTCTGAATGTCGATTTGATTACTTTCCGATTAATCGCCCAGCCATAACTTTTTTTTTTAAGTGAAGAAAGGGCCATAAAATACCCACATTTTACAAGTGGAATTTGGATATTGACTCTACATTTTTCACTTATGTGTTTTCAGTAGTGTTCATAATATGCTGCACAGTTTCCAGTGTCTCAGCCCGAACAGCTGCTGCGTTTTTAGGAAGCGCTTGTCTCTGGAACACGTTATTACATAAAAGATGTCACTCTGTCCAAAAAGGGCTGGGGAGGGAATCAGGCAGGTGGGGGCCTGTCCTGTCTCTAGCATAAATGAGCTTATGCATAAACCATACTAACAAACATTCACACTCAAACACGTAGAATATGAGCCTGTTAATATCAGTCACTCTACATGGTGTTCCTCTACATGGTACTGCAGACATAAGGGTTCTTTATCTGAACAAGGGCTGCACGATATTAGGAAAACATGCGATATGCAATAATGTGTGGCCATGGCGATATCACATGCGATAAGTGAGTAAAAACTCAGTCTTTATAGTGTTAATGGATTTGCTGGTAACAGAGACTCCAGACTCTGACTAGTTTATGCAGAAAAAAATGAAATGCAGTATTTCCATCCAACATGTTTTTATAAAGAATTTACTTAAACAGAGCATTTACAGCCTCCCATAAAACAATTGAACCATTGAACACTGTTTTAAAAAATCTGATAAACACTGAAAAACACCATTTACTGCAGTTCAGTCAGTCTTCGGCGATATGGATATTGCGCATGTTGATATCGCCATGACGATAAATTTGCGATATATTGTGCAGCTCTAATCCGAACTGAAGTCTTTATGTTCCTTTGTGTATGACCGTCACAGAAGAATGGCATTTATAGTCTGCTGCTGTTTTAGCTTTACAGTCCTGCTGAACATCACATATACAGTTGTGTTCAAAATTATTCAACCCCCACTGAAATTGAGTGTTTTGACCAGTTTGACATTGATTTTGATCATTTCAGTCATCTTGTTTACAATTAAATCAAAGAGGCACTTGTAAGTCAGACAAATATAACATAACATTCATAATGAAATAACCACAAATGTC
>JBBPDB010074193.1:0-10071 GCA_037974465.1 Brachypetersius altus | reverse complement strand
GAACCCATCCTCATTTGGGTGATTACAGATACAGATTATAGAACATAATGTGTGTTATGCAGCTGAAGGTTCGCAGGTTTTTCTGTTATCAGAGAGAGTTTACAACATGCCATGTACTAATTTTGAAAAGTCATAAAAACAAGCATTTATAGCATTTCTTATGTCCTTTAGTGCCTAGGGTATCGCCCCTGCAGGTTGTGAGTTCGAATCCTAACTGCTAGTGTCATCACTGAGGTACCCTTGAGTAAGGTACTGTCCCCACATATTGCTCCCCAGCGCCCCTCATTGGTGGAAGCCCCCTGCTGCACATGGTGAATGGGTTAAAAGCGTTAAATGCAGAGAAAGAATTTGACATTGTTCACACAGTGTGCTGTATTGTGGTGTGTTCACATGTGGCCACTTTACTTTACTTAATTTAGTGGGTACGTATTCTATAAAATACGTAAGAAGTAATTATATACTGATTGCCATTTCCAAATTCCAATTTATGTGTATTCCATTACATCCCTACAGAGAAACTGCCTCATTTCTGAAGACAGTAGATTTCCTGTCTGTGTGTTATCCATGTTTTCAGTGATCATGCTGGTTCTCTGCTCGATTTAAGGCACCAGCGAATAATGAATGAATGCTAGTGGAGTTGGTTATGAAAGCAGATGTTCTATTTAGAAAAGAGCCAGAATAGACATTCATTCTAATGACCATCATGTTCTTCCTTCGTATGTTTTCAGAGTTCGAGTGCACTTCAAGCACAGATGCTTTCCTGTTTCATTGTCTCGTAAAAAAAAGGCATAGACGCTTTTCGCAGATATTTGCATTCTAACCAAATGTAAATCACAATAACACTCATGCTAACACACACAGACACACACTCACACATGAAAAAGAGGGGCATCACGGGGCCTCTAGCAGAATCAAGCTTTAAAAGCGTATACATGAAGCTGGAGGAGACCCCAGGGTGCTAGATGGTTTTCTAAGGTTTTGGAGAGTTAGCAAGATAAGAGAAGATGGATGGGTTGGAAAATTTAATTAATAAAGCACAGAAATAACCATAAACTACTAATGTTTTAATCAGTAACATTCTGTCAGTCATTCATTAGGCAAGTCCCTACCTCACCTCCCTCATATCCCTCACCCAACATAGGTTGCATTTAAAAGAACAATGCCCAATTAGCATCAAACAACAACATAAATCCTCCCAAAAACTAAAAGCAATGCAAGTATACTTGCTTATGTGGTTTCCGACACTGTAAGACATACCATTACTTATTAAAATTAAAAATTGACCAAAGTATGTAGCATTGCTGAAGCAGTGGTGTGCTTCTCTGAACAGTAAGGCAAACAATGTCAGAAACCACATAAACAACTCCATTAAAGATTGCTAACAAATAGTAACCAGGTGTTCAGACACCTGCCTGATAAAGCCATGCAGACTGTGAGCTTATTTAGTATTTTATTTAATTTTAATAGTCTTTCAGGTCCATATATAGATGGGTTTAGTAGTTTGTGACAGTGCAACACTTTGGGACATTGGGAATCAAGTTCAATGGCCAGCTGACAGATTCTAAAATGTGAATGAGAACAAAGGACATGGTCACTAGGCCCTGCTGTGACAAAGGTTCTGGACTCCAGAACAGACTGAGTAACAAGTCTATTGACCTCCACTGCCCCGCATTCTGCTCGCATGCTTTCAATCTCTGGTCAAAAAGATGAATAATCTCAGGGCGTGAGTGACTTTCCAAAGAGGCGTGAGTGACTACAACATTCTGTGTTTCACTGAGACATAGCTGACGTCCCTCGGGTGACTCCGTTGTACTCTGTCTTTGTGTTACACATGAACAGAACAGCAGAGGCTATTGCATATTTCATGGTGAACAGCAAGTGGTATGAGGCAATAAGCTTTTCTGTTCTCTTTTGCCCATCTCCTCTGGAATATCTAACCATTAAGTGTTGGTCTGACCAAATACCTGCTTCACGAGCTAGTTATAACTTAGTTATCCCCACAGTGGCCTATATCCCACCTCATATGGACACAGGTACAGCTTTGCTCGAGTTAACCAATGTGCTTCGTGCAACTCAAACCACCCAGTCACAGGGCTCATCATCTTAGGGGACCTCAGGCAAGTTATGGCAGACTTTAACACATCACATGTCCAACTAAAGGAGCACGTTCCCGGCTTTTAGCAGACGCTCTTTTCCAGAGCGACGTACATCAGTGATTAAGTCATCCACATCTGTTCCTCATACCTGTAAAGCTAGACTTAAATCAACATCGGCTTTTACCCAAGATACTGCACACCTTAACAAACCCTGACAAAAAGGAAAAGTCAGAGGTTAATGAAGTGAAGTGGCCATTCTGTCATACATGAACACACCACACAGTATAAACAGTACAAAAATTCGACACACGACTTTCTGATTGCAGGGAAAGCGCTCTAACCACTAGGCTGCCCAAATACACAAGTAAGGAAAAACAGTTAAGAAATGCCCATGGATTTTTATTTTCTTTTTTTCTTTTTTAAATAAACAGAAAAATATGCACAGTAACCCCTCAGTTTTACGTGGATCATCATTCACGGATTCAGTCAAACGCGAATTTTTCTGAGAACAGTGGCGGCAATACACTGAAAAGTTGTCAATCGCCATAAAAAGAAGAAGAAGAAAAAGAAGAAGAAGAAGAAGTATTTTAGTGCTTTAGGTCTCGAGGTAAGTATCCTACCCACTAGGCCACTACCACCCCCACAGGTCAAGTGCAGAACGAAAGGAGCAAACTTCAGCAAACTCCAAACATGTCTTAACTGTCCTGGATTACATTTGGGAAAAATACTCTGATTTCTTACAAGAACAATACCAATTTTACTAATATACATTAAAAAATCAGCTGAAATTTTTAACAATGTTCACAGGCATCTGGTTACAATCTTCACAAAGTGCATCTCCCACCTCTTGTCACCTTGGATGGTCCAGACGCTGGCCTCAGGGTCCACAGGGGCAAAGAGCTGACCCTCTAGCAGGGGCGCAAAGTCCCGCACGCCGACACTCAGGTTGTCCACAGAGAGCCTGAAGCGTATGTCATCTTTGACTGTGCCCTCTGGCAAACGGACACACACAGTGACGTCCTCTTCCGTCTGCTGCCAGAAGTATATTGGGTCTACAAAGAGAACATTAAAAAATAGCCCATTAAATTGTCTTGCAAAGTGCTCAACAACATTGTTTAAAGTAGGGGGTGATAAAACAAATGACATATAATGATACATATAATGATACTTACATCCAACAGCACAAGAGATTTCATTTTATGTTAGGGAAACTCAAACTTTCTGCAATACTACTTATTTTTGGATGTTAACAATAGGATTATATCCTTCAAACTGGAACCGGTTAAATACAATTAAAATCAGAATCAGAATCAGAAAACTTTATTTATCCCGGAGGAAACTGTTCACAAATGTTCACAAAAGGTAGCTTAGCAGGCTCTGCTACACACGCACACACACACACTACATGTGTGTCCAAAACCGCGCACTTGCACACTTTTAGTGCGCTATTTTAGGGCGTAGTGCGCCGACACTGAAAACTGAGCTAATACTCAATGCACTGAAAGTACCCGGATGCCGCACAAAAATCGGCCAGAAAACGCAGTGCAGAACGATGCACACTATGCACTAAACGGGCGCCATTTTGGCCACGTAGCAGAGGGGACGGGACTTTCAACGTGTTTTCGAGTTGGATAACGGTGGAAAACAGTGAAATACAAGCCCAAGCGGAGGCAGCTGGTTAGTATAAATGTGAGTAAAGTTATTACAATTATTTTACTGACCTATGCTGCGGTAAAACCGGCAGATATTTTGCCGGCTGAAGAATCGCGAGCAAATGTTAGTCCGTCATTTCCGCTAAGTGCAAAACGTTACTGACCCACAGCAGTGCACACTACAGAAGGCAGTGCGCACTACGCACTAAATCTCAGTGCACTGATGTTAGTGCGCGATTTCGGACACATCCTACTATTTACTACAACACCTCTATACAGCTAATGCAGTTACTATATAACAGATGTTTACCTTCTCTTTAAATTGATCAGTTTAAAAAAATCAATGCTTTGATTCAGTGTTCTATAAGTACTGGGTATATTCATGATTTATGCGGAAAAGAAAAAAAAAAAAATTTTTTTTTTTTCTTTTTTTTTTTCCACAGCAGCATATAGTCTTGTTGCCCACCATTAGCTGCATTACAATGAACAACGCCATTGTGAACCTTCACGCTGCGAATATACATTTACCCACTCACTGCTCTTTTGTGAAGAGTAATAATACGTCCTTTAATAATTTGTCTCATAACTCTCTTTCTCTCTCTCTCCTCTCAGAAGTAAGCACTTCCAATTCATTTTATTTGTTCCCTTGGCAAGTGGCCTTGGCAGGTTCAGTAGGTTTCATTTTCATTTATTTTCATTTGTACACAAATGGATACACACACACCAGCCACAGCATTAAAAACACTGACAGGTAAAATAATTAGCATTGATAATCTTGTCATAGCTGCAGTCAAAAGAACGAATCTGAGTTAAAAGCAGAAAGACAAAACATAAGGATCTGAGTGCCTTTAACAAGGGTTGAACTGTGATGTCTCAGAGAACCTCTGTCAGGCCTTATGAGGTGTTCCCAGTATGCCAAGTGGTCCAAGCCAGTTCAGCTAACCCGATTGGTCTGATACCACGAAAGAGCCACAAACGTCTGAAAAAGTTCATGCTGGTTATGACAGAAATGCGTCCAAACACACAGCAATTCACAGGTTGTTGCATGCGGGACTCAGTAGCTGTGGACTGGTTAGAGTGGCCACGCTTAACCTGTAAACCAATGGTTTTCAGCATTAAGGCCCACCTGTCCATCACAGCATGTTGCCAAGACCCACTGTAAGCTTTCACCCCTATTTTGTTGGCCACAATGATCTGCTGTAGTCCTCAGCATCCAGAAGAAGTGCCAAAGAAGACTCAATACTTCATCTATCCCAACCAAAAGGGCTCCCTCGGGTTACAAGTTACAAGAGTTTACGACGCTCACTCCTATTAAAAAAAAAAAAGATATGTGAGAGTTTTGGCGTACACAGTCAGTGGACTACATGGGCGAACTAGGCTGGATGCGTGCGGTGGAAGAATACACAGTAACTGAGTGAAGGAGTCGGCACACCAGTACAGGACAGTGAAAGAGTACAATATATTTACGTCCTCCTCCTTTTTCTGTGGCTTCGTTGTGTTTATATGTTCTAGATTATAATTTTAGGATCGGTAAGTAACTTAGACAATAAGGTGTTTTGACTTCACGTCACAGAACTGTCTCGTAATCCGAGGACTCCATGTATTCTAGGGCTGTAACGGTCATGTATTCATACCGAACCGCCACGGTTCCTTGGTCACGGTTCGGTACATGATGTCTTTCTGAGAATACACAGTACGGCGGAGAAGACGTGACTGAAGTAATACGGAATCACAGAGGGACCAAAAAGCGCAAGTAAATCATAAACCTGGGTCGTAGTGTGGTGCACTAGTGCCACCTACTGGCGTAACACTTCTGCTGCCTCAACCACTGGGCTGCGGACCACTGATGGCCCGCAAAGGCTTTTGATTGGGCCATTGGTACACAACTGGTCCCAAAAAAAAGTTTTTATACTGTGATTGGTGTATTATTGTAACGTTTTGAATGTTATTGATTTATAATTCTGTGGTAAAAATAAGGACTTCTCCAAACAAAATGGTGCTTCTGTTTGCACCAAATGGTACTGAAAGCTGTATAGAACATTCATTTTTTATTCTTTAGAGCTCTGTACAGAAGTGGACGATAAAACACGGCTCAATTCAAAGAGGTTTGACACAAGAATAATATAAAATCCGGTATTCCATCCTGTGTTGCTTTACATATTTTACTTCTCTGACACATGAAACTTTGAAATGAGTCCAACCGCAAAAAACAATAATAAATTTGTGTGACGGAATTATGCTGTTTAAACTAGGGGGTATACAACAACGTGGCAATAGAAAATAGAAAGAAAGGGAGAGCGAAAAAAACAGACACCCATTAAGCACAGATTCACACACACCTACAGGTTCAAAAATGCATTACTGAAATTGGAGTAATTTTCCTGATACAAAACATTCGGATGTGCAGCCTATGGATGTGACCCACAGAAATAGCTGTTGCTTCATTATACTCTTTTGTTGCTAATCAAATGGAGTCTGATCTAGATGAGATACTGAGAACAAGAAAGGCTGACGTGATAAAAGCCATACAGTGTGTGTGTTGTGTGTGTATACATATCCACAGTGTGCCCAAGTGCCCCACTTTCTCATTTCCGTTGCTTCTTACCAGCATTAAATTCATTCAAATGCTGCTTTCTCCATTTCTTTTTTCTCTCCCTCTCTCTACAAGCCAATGTAAATGGCCATCCTGCCTAGTAACGGATATTAGCACGTGGGTATCAGAATTAGGGGCCTTTTGTGATCAAGATTTCCCCCCCATCACACACACAAGATGCCTAATTTATCCCCTGAAGCACCACACAGTTTGACACAACAGAAGAACGGGGAAACAGAACGATCCATTAGCTCCCATATGTCAAACACTCAGAACAACTTGGCAGAGTCCTTTAGGTCCTGGTTTTGGGGGCGAGGGAACTATTCATGCCCTAATTACTGGATGCCGTCTACAAACAAAAATGTTGTTGAAACTGAAAGGGACTGTATTCCTGTAACAAAAAGGAAGAATCATACATGTCCTGCCAGCTGAATGTCCTAAGAAGGATGTATTCAAATGTATCATATGTATATTGTTGCACAGATCTATTTCACTTGAGGAGTAGAGGTGGGCTGTGACTGATTAGGTCAACAAAAACTTAAGTGTCCTTGGGATACTTCGTTTAACAGGAAAGCAGCGGAACAAGGCTCAAACATGCTGAAAAAATAAAACCACTATTTCAGCTCTCAGGATCACACGTGTGAGAAGAGTGCAAAATCTGCATGTATAAATTCATGGCATGGTCCTATTTTTCTGATTTGTTGTAAGCTTCACATTTACATTTACGGCATTTAGCTGACGCTCTTATCCAGAGCAATGTACATCAGTGCTTAAGAAGTCCACAACTGTTTCTTACCTGGACCCTCTAAAACCCCTGCTGGAATGAGAATGTCTTGAATATTTCTTCTGATTTGAGCACAAGATACTTTATATAACATGGCAGCATTCAGAATTGAATTAAGAGTATTTGTGATGTCACAAAAAAATAATATATTTGAGTATATATTTTTGCTGCCGATTCAGCCTACAGCAGATACTAACCCACACCATTTAAGCTGAAGTAATAATGAGGTAGAAGTGAGGCAGTTCACAACCAAACAAATCCAATAAAATCATAAAAATATGAGGATATGATCCTTAAAATCAACCTGTCACTTGGTCAGTTGAAGTCCCTCCGAATCGCCGGCAGGCATCTATCTTCCGGTGGCACTGCCTGAATAGACAACCTGTTAAAAGACACACATTAAGCAGACTGCACACGAAACATACATGAGTCTTTTAATATAAATGAGATACACATCATCAGGTCTGTGGACTGATCTGGACACAGTACTATATATGTGTAGTTGACAGGTTTCTCTTTGGTCTCTCGTTATATTAGGCTGGTTTCACAAAAGGCAATCCTGAAGTCTTCAGTAGAACATTAATTTACAGGAGCTCTGCAGCACTGAATGTGAGAACAGGCAGAAAGATCTCACTTGCAGTCTCAATCTCCTCATCGTCCAAATCCATACAGCTCATAATCTCACTCAAACAGTTTTCGTTGATGCAAGCTATAAGAGATAGTGAAAATGAATATTGTGTTAATTCTGTTTGAGACTTATATAAAGGGTACATATAATCAAAACCCCAAATCTCTGACTGTTTTGAAATAAATTATTTTGATGTAGAATGTACTTGTAGAATTGTTCAAAAATACAATTTGCTCCACAGATTTGTGATGTCACAAAAACAGGGTATTTGTAAGGGACTTCAATCAACTCCCTTTTAAAAGCAGGGACACCGCTAAGCTGTGCATAAAATGCTCTGTTTCTTCCAACCATACCCAGAAGGGGTCTCTGTGATGTCACAAAAAATTTATATGTTTGAGCATACCTGCCGATTCAGCCTACAGCAAATATTATCCCACACCATTTAAGCTGAAATAATAATGAGGCAGAACAGAGCTCATGCACATAACGGGCATGTTAAAAGAATTTGGATAATCATCAATGTATAAAATGAAATAGATTAAAAAAACTCATGATTCTTACTGACACTTAAAACCAAACAACAGTTATTATAAAAACAAATGCAATAAAATCATAAAAATATGAGGATATCAACCTGCCACTTGGTCAACTGAAGGCCCTCCGTATCGCTGGCAGGTATCTATCTTCCAATAGCACTGTTTAAAAACACAACCTGTTAAAAGAAACACATTAAGCAGACTGCACACGAAACATACATGAGTCTTTTAATATAAATGGAATACACATCATCAGGTCTGTGGACTGATCTGGACACAGTACTATGTATGTGTAGTTGACAGGTTTCTCTTTGGTCTCTCGCTACATTAGGCTGCTTTCACAGAAGGCAATCCTGAAGTCTTCAATAGAACACTAATTTACAGGAGCTCTGCAGCATGTGAGGATGTCCATGGTGGAGTCTGAGGGTCTGCAGCAGCTTGGAGTTCCATGTGCCATGAACAAGCACATGAATGATGTGAAAGACAGTTGGCTGCATTTGAATAGACTGACCTAGTAGTGAAGTGGACCCTCATGCTAGTCAGTGTTACTAATGCATTTAGTGAGGCCATGGGCTCCAAGTCAGGTATAAACAGGGTGTGCAGGAAAGGAAGCATCAATCAGGTTTTCAGCTGCAGCCATTTGCCTTTTGTTTTTAGTGTAAAACCTTTGTCTGTGTGAAAACTGTCCAATATGTAGAGTATGATACACATCGCTTTAAAAGTACACACACACACACACACACACACACACACACACACACACACATTTACAGAACAGGCAGAAAGATCTCACTTGTAATCTCAATGTCCTCGTTGCCCAAATCCATACAGCTCAGAATCTCACTTATACAGTTTTCGTTGATGCAAGCTATTAGAGATAGTGAAATGGCATATTGTGTTAGTTCTATATGAGACTTCTCCAAATAAAGGGTACATATAATCAAAACTCCAAATCTCTGACTGTTTTGAAATAAATTATTCTGATGTAGAATGTACTAAACTATACAATTTGCTCCACAGATTTGTGATGTCACAAAAGCAGTGTATTTTTTAAAGGGCTTCAATCAACTCCCTTTGAAAAGAAGGGGCACAGCTAAGCTGTGCCTAAAAGGCTCTGTTTCTTCCAACCATACCCAGAGGGAACTGTGTCAGTGGGTACATGGAGCCAGGAGAGATCCATGAAACAAATCCACAAGAGCACTGGACTAACTGGTGAACTTGTGTTCAAGTGCACACAGCACCTACAAGAGCAGTCTATCTGGATTAAAGCCTATGTCCACTAAGGGGCAGGTCAGTGTCACAGTCCCTGCCTCCGACCACAGGGAGTCGCTGTCGGACAAGGGAATTCTCCAGCCTCCACACCTGACCTACATCACAGCCAGGAATTTATCTCACACTAGGGACTTCCTCAGTCTCCACACCTGACCTGTATTATGAATTCCCTTCTTATCTGAACTGAAGTCCCTAATCACTGCCCTGCCTTCCCATTGGTTCTCTTTTGACTCATGGGTGTATTTAGGTCTATGGTTATTATTTTTTATCGAGACATACTTTCCCCTCACCTGGTCGTTGTCCTTTTCCCTATTCTCCTCTCCTCTTGTTATTATTTGCAATAAAAAACACCCAAATGCTACTCTGCAGCAGTGCCTTCTCTTTCCAGTCAGGGCAAGACCCGTCCGTGACAGTCAGAGCTAAAACGTTTACGTTTACGGCATTTAGCTGACGCTCTTATCCAGAGCAATGTACATCAGTGCTTAAGAAGTCCACAACTGTTTCTTACCT
>JBBPDB010074162.1:0-10072 GCA_037974465.1 Brachypetersius altus | reverse complement strand
AGGTTGAATTTCGTGCTGTTCACACTGTGTGCAGTGGTGTGTTCACGTATGACAAATGGTCACTTTCACTTCACTCATATACATCATATACAAAAAAGCCAGAAGAAGTAAAAAGGTAGTTTAGCTAAATTACCTTAAGGTTACTGTAATTCTGACTATGAGCCTAACTTATCCAGAAATCAAAGATATATTTGGTTGGCAGGGATCTCAGCAGCCAAAAAAATACTATCAGTTTTGCAACTTCCTAATTCCTTGTCATGGCATCAGAGGATCCTTCCTGATGACACATCAATTAAGTGCATGATTTGTTTGATTCTTTTTTCAATTTGTCGGGGTTGTTTTCATTATGATCACTGCTGTCTCTGCAGAGGGGTGGGATGAGGGGTGTGGCTTTGTTCAGGAGAGGAGCGCTAATCCTGCTATAGAGTGCAGTATGGAGAGACACACCTTTTACTTAAAGCTTATTCACACTAAGAAACCAAATACAGTCACAAAACAATCCGCCAGTGCCAGCCAAGCATGTCACAACACAGCAGTATTTATTGCAAAATTTTGTAATTAGTTTCAAAAGTAGCTTTTTATTATGTGTTAGTTAATGTTAGTATTATGGTGGCGGTAGCTCAGTGGGTAGGTTACTTGCCTCCGGACCAAGAGGTCATGGGTTCGAATCTTACCTTCAGCACAACCACTGGGTCCCTAAGCAAGACCCTTAACCCCAAGTTGCTCCAGGGACACTGTCCCTTGTAGTTAGGGAATGGAAGTCGCTTTGGATAAAAACGTCTGGTAAATGTAAATTATGTTAATTTTCCTACAAGAGGGATTTACCTGTTACGTAAGAATCAAACTAAATGTGTATGAATGGCATTTCATCGCAGCTGTTACATCTAATCTGAGATATAAGGTTTGTACCAGACATGTCAATAACACATTCCTTACTTTAGATGGTACAGTTTAGATTTTACCTCCTTCAGTAAAGACTTAAACTTGCAGCTTCTCTGAATGTTACTGGAGTCTATTAGCTTAGCTTAGTTAAATGTTACTCTACTGAGGACAGAATATGAAAAGAGACGTCTGAATCAATCAATAATACAGACATTTAATAGTCCATCAGAGATATCCGTGTGTGAAGCGGTAGCTGTGACAGTGAACCTCTGCGAGCTGGCCGTCCTCATTTGATACTCTAATTTATAGTTGCAGTTATGGAAATGACCTTCTCTGATAACTCTACTGCCAAACCTACTGTGTATTACTACATACTGTTCCCCTGCAGAGTGGCAGGGTTTTGGATCATAAACCTTCAGGTGAACTTCAGTTTTGGACTTGATTTTGACTGTTGTTTCCCTGTGCTTAAACACTTAAGCTAGTGGGCAGTGTCATGAGCCAGACTCCCTGTAACTCATCTACTGTTAACTACAAGGAAACATTATTATGCTAAAGATGCAACAGATTAGGTGTGGCTGTGTTATGATGTGCCAGTGATCTCACCTTTTTGGCCCATGTGTGTCTCTGTGCCTTTAGGCCAGCCGTGACCTAGGTTAAGCCTAGGGAACCTGTGTCCCTCTCAGCTGCTCAGTGTCCCTCCCCCTTGCTGTGCCAAGAGACTACCCTCCCATAGAGGAAATGGGAGATCATCATCAGGTCAAGACTTCCTTCCTTTACATACGACTGCGGTCACCCTCCAGGGTCCATCAGCACCAGCCTGCTGCTGGATCTCTTCGCTCAGTAACTTCTGTGGAAGGATCTTCTGCAGACAGAGCACAGATTCCACCCAGGGTCCCAGAGAGCCTGTACAAGGACACAACCAGCGAGGACAAAGGTGCTGCTGTCCAAGAGGTCACCTCACCATCTGTTGTGGACAGGACTACTGACAATATACCAGATGAAGCATCTTCATCAGGATCTGATACAGTAACGAACCATTATGCTGCTGCTCAAGGAAGGATTGCAGAAGAAAGCTCATCAGATGCACGGAGAATACAAATTCAAAAAAGTAATATATTGAAGAGATACAGTATAATACAGTTTTTAGAAAATTGCTTGGAAAAAGATTAATTACTCTGCAAAAATTCCAAGGTTTTGTCTTGACATTTTTGTGAAATTCTGCACCATAAAGTATAGTAGCAATATGTAATAATATCTTATATTTTCCTAGGGATAGACGTCAGGACAGCAAAACAGGAGGTCATTCTAGAAAAAGGTACTCCATCATCAAGCTGTCTGTCTGGAGATGCATCTATAGCATCAATAAATCGTCATTCAAAGGAGTGTTTGGACTCTCTTGATCAACAATTGCTTGAAACAGAAATCTCTAGTGTTGCAGACTTGAATTCGGGTGACTCCACCGTTTGGGTTTTGCGCCAAGACACAGAAATCATGAGTGAGGCGATTCCATCTGCTTCTGGGGGGAGCTCTTCTCCACCGCCATATCCCAGAACGTCTTCGGCTCCGAGAGTGAGCTTCCTCTACCCAGCGACAGCATCTGACTTCCAGAATAAGACTCCAGGGGTCAAGCCTAAATTGAGCCCAAAGCCCAGTGTGGTTCCTCCAGCCTCTGCACCGCCTTCCAGTGCACATCGCTTGCCGACCACTAGTTGGGTGCACAGTGCCAAGCAGAAAGAGGAAGCTGGTGCTCTAAGTAGAGCACAGACATCAGTGAGAAAGAGCCCAGAAAGGACGAGTTTTGCATCAGCTGTCATAGAGAGGACCTCCAAGCTCTACGGAGATGCCTACAAACCCACAGTCAGTCAGAGTTCGAACGGCGTGACACATGCCAGTGAAGCATCTGCTAAAAGTGAAGCTCAGCCTGAGGAGGCTGGTGAAGCTCCAGCAGTGAATGCACTGAGTGAATCTACAGTCGATAAAGCCGGTCAACGCGCGGAGAGCACAGAGGTGCCATCAGCCATGCTCCAGCCTGAGGCACCTGAGAAGGTAAGATGCTTTCACATTTCTATAACAGACTTTAGGTTTACTTAATTTTGACAATGATTAAAAAGACATTCATGTGGTAACTGTGCATATATTTGAATTAAGTATTTTTTTCTACTGATTTTTAGCATTTGTTTAATACATTTAGCACAAAATACAGATCTGTCTAGATCTATATTGTTGAGATGCTCAGATTCTTAACGAGCTGTCAAGTGGTTATCATTATAATTATTATAATTGATCATATTGAACATAGATTGAGTTTAAAGTGTTCTTCAGAAGACACTGTGAAGAATGAGTCTGTGGGATTTGACGACACAAGGGTGGATAATGTTTGGTGGCTACCCACCCAGATGGACTGATTACGGCTGCATTTTCAAGATTAATGTCTGTCATTCCTGCCATTAAATGGACCAGAAAGGATTTTTGTCTTCCTCCTTAGCGCTTGCCATTTTCCATTTTCCGTTTTCCCATTTCAGCTTCTTGTATTACCAGAATTGTCTTCGGGGTAGAAGCTTGTCTCCTGTTAAAACAGGGCAGATTTAGGTGTTTTTTCTGGGGGAATCCAGATTATTAATGCTTCGGTAATGTTTAGAATTGGTAACATCATGTCTAGTGTGCAAATTGTGGGCTTGTCCCAGAACACAAACTGTTTCATTTTGTGAAAAGCTCACAAAGTGTGAGTGTTTTCCCCACCTTCTATAATTTTATGTGCCACATTATGTCTAACAGAGGGGCCAGTGTTAAGTGAATCTACAGGGTTGGACCACCCCCTAGTGTTACCCTTCCAAAACGAGTCCCTGATCTGCACTCCATCAGGCCTCCTGCTGTCTTTAACAAACATTATCATTTATCACAGCAATGTCAGCGTTGTTTGTTTTTATGTGAAAGTCATTTACGTTTTGAGCTTATATTATAATACATTAATTTGCAGAAGTGTGCTTAAATAAATGGCCCTCTCCACATCTCCATGGAAATGATGGATGATGGCTAAAGGCACTACAGACTTAGTCAATGCATTGAGCAGAGTCTACATTTCATTTTCCAGAACTGCAGGCCATACACAAACCTTAGTGACACAAATTAAAGGGAAATATCGCTGACTTTTCAAAAATGTCCACATAATTCAGTCGCTGAGATGTAAGCTGCATCATTGAGTGTAGACTGATGTGAAATATAGTGGGGAAACTTATAGAATAAGATTTCTTCTCAAAGGTAGTGATAGGAACCAGGAGCTGTGAACACATATACATTCATCTTATTATCCAATGAAGTCCAAAATTTTTTTAAATGTATGATTGATGGTAAAATAGTAAAACATGCTTTATTTGGCTACTATTTTGACTATTTTGTCTTAAAATTTCCTGCATGTTCTCCTTATCACCTCACAAAAAATCAACCACTTTTCTACAAACAAAACAAATATCAATACTTGTTTTTTCTTGTTGATTTGCTGCTTTCATCCCAAAGGTGTTGGATAGGGTTAAGGTCAAGACTCTGTGTGGGTCAGTCAAGTTCTTCCACACAAAATTGGACCTTGCTTTGTGCACCGGGGGCTTTTTCTTTTAATGAAAAGAAAAAGTTGGAAGCATGGCGTTGTCCAAAATGTATTGGTATGCTAACGCGTTAGAATGGTCCACCACTGGAGGTAAGAGGCCACCTAAATTCAATAATTAACTGGTGTCCCGATACTTTTGTCCATTTAGTGTATTTTGCGATGCTCAATCATGTTTGTAAGGACTATCAGTCCAGCTCATACGAATGATATACAACGACCATACCTCCTGTTAGAGGTCTCTGGAAAGTCCATCATAAAATCCCAAAACCCGTTCGCGATGGATTTTGCAGCGATGGACCCTTTTCTTTCGAAACTTTGGCTTCACCCACCCCCCTTCGGCACATACCATTGGGCTGCTTCGAACAGGAAAGCAATGGAACGTACCAAGTGTGACTTAGAAAAGAGGGGAGGCAAAAGGGGCAGCAAAACACAAAGTGATAACCAGGCGGTCGGACTAAACCGTGACAGATGAGCTCCAGAGAAGTCCAGCTGTGTTAGACGAGCTTCGGGTGGTTATCGGTGAGTGCTCTTTCGCTTGAAGGAACCTCGATTTTGTGCAATTTCGGCACTACTCGGGCTGGCCTTGTGTATATTCACTTCTTCTCTCATATTTCTGTATATGTCACGCCTTCAGTCCCAGTGAGCCCGTTCAGGTGCTCTGTTCACTGTAAGTACTCTCCTAAACTAAAGAGGGTCATGTCTCTGTGTTAGGGCTGACATATCCACTTATTGAGGAGGACTTTGGACTTTTCTTTCTTCTTGCCACTCTGGAACATTGCCTTTTCTTTATGCTGCTTATTCAGTGGTTGTATAGTGCTGGCTAACCTGGTTAGCAGGCTGTAGAACTCGAACGAGGAGAGCCGTTGCCGGGAGTGCATGGAAACACTTTGGATATGGAAGAGAGAGATGAGGTGAGACCCTTTAGTTCCCCTTAATTATGCTCATAGTGTTGTAATATATGTGTAATAAGCTACTTGTTTGCTACGGATGAATCCTGAGGTCAGATCTGGGAAGCAATGGTGCCTTTTTCCAGGTTCTTGGTGCCTGGTTAGCCAGACAACACTGTTTTTGCCAAGAGAGCCCAGGATGGTTTGCAGCCTGTTCATGAAAGAGAAAAGCTGATCTCCATGGCTCAAGCGAACATAAGGGTGTTGGAGACATAGCCAGTTATCTCATCGACTGACCAGAAGTACACGTTGCACATATGTGGAGGGATAAAGTCCCATTTGAAGTTGTGTTTACATTTTCTAAATGCATAGTCAATAGATGCAGCTTCTAAGTTAGCTGTGACTGGGTCGGGATGCTGCTTTGTGGACCCCCTTACTGAGCTTGTTCAAGCTTTCCTGGCGCTTCAGAAGAGGTGAATATTCCCTCCCGACCACTAACATTTCGTCCTGCCATCTGTAAACTCTCTGGACATGGTTATATGTAAGACTTGAAGGAGATGCAGAGTCCTTAAAATGCTATTTCGCAGCTCTAGGCTGTGGGTGTGTTCAGCTTTACCCTTTCTTTGTTTAGGGCACTAATGTCGTGCTCAGAGCCGCTTAGCAAGGAGCTTCAGTTACTTTCTGTTCTGTAAGTGCATGTAAAACACAGACATTGTGTGCAGAATCCCAAGTCTGTATTTTTTGCAGGGATACAGAATATCTGATGCTGCTCTGTGACCCACTCTGAGCTTTCCTAGAGTTTCAGAAGAGGTGGAATTTCCCTCTAGACCACCAACATTTCGTCCTGTCATCTCCTGTCATCTCTAAACTCTCCAGAGTTATATGCAGAATTTAAAGGAGATGCACTGTCGCTAAAATGCTATTTTGCAGCTCGTGGCTATGTGTGTGTTGAGTTTTACCCTCAGAATGGTCCTCTTTCTTTGTTTAGGGCACTCATGTGGTGCTCAGACCCACTTGGTAGTTCTGAGCTTCAATTACTTTCTGTTCTGTAAGTGCATGTAAACCACAGACATGGCGTGCAGAATCCCTAGTCTGTGTATTTTTTTTGCAGGGATGTAGTTGTATGTCAGATGCTGCTCTGTGCAGTTTAGTTGTGCTTGGCTAAATCCCTCTGCACACAGTCAGGAACTGGGCTAGAGCCCACACTGTGTATTCCCTCAGCAAATCTTTCCACCTCAGGATTTTTTCCCCTTCTGCCTCCCCCCTCCATTTACAGTAAATAACAGACTTTCAGAGCTTCAAGAATAGCTCAACCTTCATTAAGTGATACTTTGGGAAGCGAAAAAGGGGCATTTTAGTGAACATTTGGAATCCTCGGCAGATATGATGGAGGCTAGCTATTTTTTTATGATTTTTATGCCTCAGACGTTTGCAAATGGCTTTGTTCCCTGTAGGACTGAAGGAGGAGGGGAGCTCATTATATTGTCCAGGGAATTCGTCCCTAATTTGCATTTTCCTGAGTCCATAAAATTCAGGTTTGGAGCTCAGTTATGAGATATTTACATGCAAATGCACTTCCTCTTTACATAATTTACCACCGCAGTTGCAGTGTAATTGCATATTAATTAAGGATTAATATGACATAATAATAAAAAAAAGAATACAAATGTATTTATTTATTTTAAATAATAAGTTATTTTAAATACCAACCTGGCAACCTCAGTGTTAAGAAAATCACACAAGCCTGTGGTCGGATTGCTGGTACGTAGCACACCTTTGCGAGTCCTTTTCTTTCCTGTTTGAGTTAAACTGGCTTTGGTCTGTGCCAAAAATCTTGACCTGTAAATGATATTGTGATATTTTTTACGGCTATGTCACAGTTGTATACAAAGTATACTTCTCAGTATTTTGAAATACTCTAAAGCACTTCAGAGAGGTTTTAACTCCTTGATTCATATGAACACAGTATGATGATTCTTGTTGTCCATGCAAACATAGGTGTGCATTAAAACTCTTGTTTATATGAATTAGTGGCAGTTACGTCACTCTTTGTTCTTTGTGTTTGCAGTTTAACTAATTAAATGCAGAACGACCCATGATACGTCAACTACATTCACCCAGTCCTTGCTTAGTGCATTTCATTGCATTATTGCCAGAGGTGTAGTCCACGAGGATATACTTTGGTTAGAATTTAGCAGATTTCACCTCTAAAGAAAGATGTCTAATTGTAAGTTTAGTAAACATACAGTAAGTCCCAGTAAATCTGTCATTTAACTTATTATTTGAAATTCAGTTTATTCAATTTTTTTACTCAAAACGTGCTGCAGTGCTCATGGATACTGTGAAATATAATATAATGTCTATTAGGGCTGTAAAATATGGACAAACATTAGTATTGAGATTAACCCTGTCCATTAATGGTAATATTAAAGGTGTGTTTCACCCTTTTGTTGCTTTTAAAATGAGCTTCAATACAAGGCAGCCAATCAGAAAAGAGATCAGTTACATATATAAATTAGCATGAATTCTGAATTACGTTTTTGGTACAGAAACTCACACAAACGTCATGGGAAAAATGAAATAGAAGGTAAATGTAGAATACGGTCCCTTTAAAAACACCACTGTGATTCAGTGTCTTTAATTATTACATTCATCTGGAGTTCTTATTGGTTGCCTGTCAAAACACTGTGATTGGTTCGAGGCATATTTACATGTGTGTGATATAAGTACTGCAGAGACCATTGACCATAAATTTTCAATCCGCAATCAAAACTAGAGGCCATTTTTTCAATAGGCAAACCTTCCATATTGGCAGATTCAGTATTTTTTCTTTAGCTAAGCTTTTAGAACTTATTCAGAATTAGGAACGTCATGAGAGAATCTAAAAGTAGACTATCCTGTTCAAACACATTGATTCCACAAGAACCGCTAACTATATTGCTATTAATAATGATATTACACTGTGAATGTGTACTATTTAGACTAGATTCATTACATTATTGGATCAAATTTATTTTTGTTTGTCCTTCAGTATCTGATTTTACAAATTGTATTCAAAGTACTGGCCTTTTTATGTTGTTAGTTCATGTCCTGATCTTGATCAGTTTAGTATTATTTAAAAGACAAAATTCACTATGAACCAGTGGGGAAAATAATATTAATAATATTGACTAGTAATATTGTTTCTAAGGAATTAGAAACAATATTACTTGCCATTAATGTGTGTTCTGCATTTAATTAGTTAAACTGCAAACACAAAGAACAAAGAGTTACGTAATTGCCACTAATTAGTGCACACCTATGTTTGTATGGACAACAAGAATCATCATACTGTGTTCATATGAATCAAGGAGTTAAAACCTCTCTGAAGTGCTTTAGAGTATTTCAAAATACTGAGAAGTATACTTTGTATACAACTGTGACATAGCCGTAAAAAATATCACAATATCATTTACAGGTCAAGATTTTTGGCACAGACCAAAGCCAGTTTAACTCAAACAGGAAAGAAAAGGACTCGCAAAGGTGTGCTACGTACCAGCAATCCGACCACATGCTTGTGAGATTTTCTTAACATTGAGGTTGCCAGGTTGGTATTTAAAATAACTGATTATTTAAAATAATTATTTAGAATACATTTGTATTCTTTTTTTAATTATTATGTCAGATTAATCCTTAATTAATACGCAATTACACTGCAACTGCGGTTTGGTAAATTATGTAAAGAGGAAGTGCATTTGCATATAAATTTGTTTCTAAGGAATTTCCCCATAATGGGATTAATAAAGTCAATCTAATCTAATCTAATGTTTCACCTCCCCCTCTCACCACCCCCATCATCGAGTGAAAAAGCTCAGCAAACGCAGAGCCACAATTCCAAGTTTCTCTCAGAAACATGCCGTGATGCACAGGAAAATGTGTTATGACTTTCCAGTCAAGTTTAATATTTTGCAAGTTTATAGTTTTTATAGTTCTACGGTGGATCCATAGAATATTGTACAGACTTTGAATACTGTTTTATGTGCTATTGTTTCTCTGAGAGTGTCTTCGAATACTCGTTCTCAGTATTACCCATTTAAAACGATAAACATGTCATACTTATAACCATATAAGTATAAACCATATTTAAACCATATAACTATAATTTTGAGTGTGATCACTTGTTTTAGAAAATGTGCCAGTTTTTTTTATTTGTAGCTATTACTGTTGAATCTGAACGTCAACACGTTCTACATGGAAAACACTTAAATGCCATGTTTTAAGTTTTGTTTTTGCAAAGGAGGAGCCTAACACACGTTTTGCAACTTTGTGCATCACCTTTTACATTAGACGTCCCAAATACATCTTTAAAAAGTTATCTAAGGTAACTGTTTTGTTTGTTACAACCAGTTGAATGATATAGTTATCATGGTTATCACAAATGGAATAGAGTTTAGAATAGAAATCAGATCGTGCTGATGAACTAATGGTTATATACAGTGGAGATCGAAAGTTTGGGCACCCCAAGTAAAAATGTGTATTAATGTGCATAAAGAAGCCAAGGAAAGATGGAAACATCCCCAAAAGCCATCAAAATGCAGATGAGACATTCTTATAATATGTCAAATAAAGTTGGATTTTATTTTCATCATTTACACTTTCAAAATAACAGAAAACCAAATAATGGTGTCTGCAAAAGTTTGGGCACCCTGCAGAGTTAATACCT
>JBBPDB010074151.1:0-10072 GCA_037974465.1 Brachypetersius altus | reverse complement strand
AGCGAGGCTTCGTCTGCCACGCCCCCTTATACTCGATACGAGCTTCGGAGCCTCGCTTCAACTAGCCCATCACTACCAAGAGGTAAATCACGAGGGCCAGTACCATCCAGCCCTCGTGACAGCTACTTCTCTCAAAATGTAATTGGATTACATTACTGGTTTCTTCGAAGAGTCACCACTTTACTCATTACTTTATTTTAGCATTACTCTATAAAACACATGTACCTCTGTAGCCACTCGAAAGTACAAGATAAACCCAGGATTCCTTTATTTAGAACGTTTAGAACTGTTACCAACGTAACAGTAAACAACATTTAAAAGGCAGGTAATTATCGTTGACTTTAAAATGAATGGAGCCAGGTACGCTTATTTTAATAGTGAATAGTGTATGTGTGCTCTGTGTGCTGTTTGAAATTACCCAGTAGAAACTTTCCAGAGACCTTGTAAAATCTTTTAGAATGACATGTGAAGTTTAAAAAAGTGGACAGATTCCAGCTTGTTTAGATGAGGTTTTATGTTCGTTGGGTTAGATGCTTTAGAAGAGATCCTGTTGTTTCCTGCAACCACATAATCACAGCCGCACAATTAGCTGTCATGCTGTATTTGAAATGTGATTAAAATTGCTCTGTTATAGACATATCATTAATTCTCATGAAGTAACATTAATGTGATCACAAGAATTTAAACAGTGAAATGTTACACTACTTTGTTACAGGAAATACAACAAGAGACATATATTAGTCAAACATCTGTCAAGAGAGGCAATGATTAGCCTGTCTACATTTTTCTATGCATTACATTCCCTCAAAATATTTGACATGCATGTCATGAAGTGCACTGGTGCTCCTTTCACAACTCTTCTTTATATCTTTGTTCCCTGAGGGAGATTTTGCTGCTCCCAACAGTCTTTTCTTTGTCTCATTAGAAATAAATCATCTTCTTATTCTGAGAATATGGAAGTCTGACATGTTTCTCCTAACCCCAATTATGAGGCATAAGGAGCAAAAGAAAATTAAACTTGACAGAAGTTCTTTTGCTGTTCTCTTCAGTTTATTTTTATTACTAGAAACGTTATGGATCTTAAAACTGTAACTTAAATTTCAAATATCGTACAGGTTCATTTACAAGCCAGCTGAGTTTTCTTTTGGATTTTATGGTTATCTCAAGATTATTCAAAACAAATAAAGATCAGTGCATCGAGAGAAAGGATAGAGCATTAAGATCTTAAATTGGGATCCGACTGAGATTAGAGAAAGGCTCTTTGTTTTGAAGTGTGAGGAGTTCAAGAAGTGGGAGAAAATGGTCAAAATCTCATTCTGATGTTAAACTAGGCCAAGTTATAGGAGAAATAGTCTGGACAAAGAAGATATCTTACTTTGAAATACCCTTTCCTTTGGGTTGTCTTATATCCAGTTTATTTTTATTAATAGAAATCACACTACAATTCTTAAGATTTATTTTTCTTTTGGCACCATTCCAAATCTGACATGGGCAAATCTACGCCGAACCCCAACCGCCAGTGTGTGTATACAACTTTTTGATCTGTTGATCAAGGGAGGAGTATTGATTTAAATTTGACAGTTGTCCCATTAAATTATGGTAGAACTTCTGGCCACAGTAACATCACCAGCACTAACTGGAGCAAAAAAGGACTTTAATACTGGTTTTGTTTAAATATTTGCTCATAAGGCTAAAGCACATGAAAAGGAAGGCATGTGTCACTGTTGTTGCGCTTTATAAAATATAGGGAGCCTCTGTAAGCTTATTTTAAGAGCCGAGGCTGCTGTTAGTTAGCCAGCGAACTGCAAGCCAGCTCTGTTAGCCGATTTGAAGCCATAAAGTGACTGTAATTGAATAAATGAAAAGTTTTTAACTGTTGATAAACAAATATTCTGTTGCCGTTATGCTGTTTTAAATTTAGCTGTTGTCTTTGCTTTGTTTTTTTTTTGCACCTGGTTTTGGCCAATCTTGACTTCGTATATGGTTTCACTCATGCTGTGAACCAAGCCCTACCCCGCGGCTCAGTGGGTAAATTAATTGGTGGTGTAGGGACTCACTCTGGACCCAAACTTTATTTTTCCTTGACACAATATACTGTACAATGCACAAATGTCTATGTGAGCAGTGGAGCATGGAGTGTAATTGCACTTCTTGTGGCATTCTAATTTATTCTAATTTTTCTATTGTTTAATTCACCAACATCCTTTACTTTCCTTTAGTATGTGATTTATTTTACTATTTAAATATCTCTTATTTTCTTTCTTTCAAACATTTGTAAGAAGCCTGAGTACTTGTTTAGTATTTCATATGCACTCACTGAGTTACATTACTCAAATACCTTGCAAACTAAAGTGATTCTGAATCCATTTGCCAGAGGTTTTCAAGCTAAATGTTTCGTTGAGAGGTGGATGCAGAACACTTGGTCTTCTGAATTCTGTAAGTTCATCTTCATCTTTAAGGATCACATTTGGTGAGGTATTTTGCGAATGGCTTATTGCTGATGCATGATGCATTCGAAGCACATTTTTGGGATGACCTTTAGATGAGCAGCAGCAACTAATGTGTTACTACCTTACACGCTCTATGTTGTCAGCTCTCTGTAGCCATAAGCCTCTTAGTGCTGGTCTGAGCGGAATGACAGCTTCAACAGTGCTAAAGCCTTTGTTCAGGAGAAGATGATGGAGCTTCTGTCTGGATATGTGACAGATCCCCAGTACCCCTGCAGATGGGAGCGACAGAACGGAGCCTTTGCTAACGTCATGAACCTTTCTCACACGCACACACAGACACACACACACACAGACACACACACACAAAACACGCCACACAACATCATCATCTTGTCTATGCCTGGCTACATCTCCAGCCGGAACACACGGTCAACAACAGCAGACTTGCTGCTATTGTCCAGCCAGTAAGACACTAATCTAGACACCGTATGATCACTATGGCAATAAAGGGATTTCTCTGGGGAGTTGTGTGTGTAGGGAGGGTAATTCTCACATGCATGTCTGTCACACAACCTCCTAGTGCTTTCTCTCAGAAGGAGACCAGATAGAATAACCTTTTGCACAGTGCTGAACATGACTTGATTAAGCAATGTGGATGGAATGCTCAGACACACGCGAACACAACCTAGCAGTGGTGCTGAGGATGATGTGTGCAGTTTAATAAAGCAAACATATATCAGCTGTGGCTCATTACATTTACCTCCAACTGTGCTGAATACATTCAAATGTTTTGACAAAAATGTATTGGAAAAAAGGCTTCATAATGGCTATCAAAAAGTTATTTTGTATTTATACAGTTAATAAAGCCATAGAATGCCAGAGACCACAGACACATCAAGTAACATCAAGTAACCTGACACAGTTTGAGGATCTAGTGTGGTGATTTAGGCAAGCAGCTTGATCGATGCTTTCTGCACACAAGCCCTTTTGCAAAACTAAACAAGCAAATTTTAGACACCAAATTGCCAGCTACAACAAGGCTAAACGGAGAAATGGTATCAGTTTGGTTTATTGCTGAACTATCATTTTAATAGCACTATTTCAGTCTGAATTTAATGTCATCTTTAAAGTGAGTGGAGGTTTATTGACACAAAAAACTCTCACTGAAGTGTAAATGCCATAGCTGAAAACTGATTTAGTGCAGCACAGGAACATTTGCTTAAAGGAACGTGAAATGAAAGGTGCATGGGTGGATTTAATAGGAGAAAGCTCAACAAACACATTATTGCAGCAAACACATTGAATCACACATTCAGAATTGGGTAAAGAAGACTCTAGTGAAACTGCCATAAAATACGCATGTAGCTTTATATTAAAAATCCCCGTTGAAGCTATGTTGCCCCTGGCCAATGTAGACAAACAGGAAAGCAGATGATGCAGCTGGTCTCCAGAGCAAATGTTTTGAGACAAACGGTCCTAAACTATTTCCACTTCTTTATGAGATGGGCCCAAGACCATCCTTAATCTGAAATTGCATTCCATTCATCAAGTCCTCTCCCTTACGACAAGCTCTGCTGGTGCTTTTCTCAATCTCATCCCCTGTTCCCATTCATCCATAAACAAAGCAATAAAGCAGTGAGGAACTGTAGGAACCCCAAGAGCCTGAAGCTGTAGCCAAGTCAACACTACTCCACAAATGAGCTCAGGCAATTCTCACCTTTACAAGTAAAGCCAAAGCTGTGTGTGTGGGTGTGCGTGTGTGTGTGTGTGTGTGTGTGTGTGTGTGTGTGTGTGTGTGTGTGTGTGTGTGTGTGTGTGTGTGTGTGTGTGTGAGTGTGAGAACATAGATTAAAGAGCATGTCGTGGTCTTAAGTGATAGGCATCACTATAGTAACAGGGAATCCCCTGTGATGGGAGATGTGCTTTAATAGAGACCTTAGCAGCTCACCAAGTTTCAGCCAACAAGTGAGTAGTATGATCCTCCAGCAGCTCTGTAAGAGTGCCTCTTAGTACAGAGAACATAGATAGAGAGAGAAAAATAGATAGAGAGAGAGAGAGAAAGGAGAGGAAGACAGTCGTGATAGAAAAGATGAAACAATTGTAGGCAAGAGTGACGAGACAAATAACAAGACGAGAGTTTGAGAGTTAAGAAGGACTCATTAAATTATATTTCAGTAATATTCTTTCTCTCTCTCTCTCTCTCTCTCTCTCTCTCTCTCTCTCTCTCTCTCTCTTTCTCTCGCTCTCTTTCTCTCTCTCTCTCTCTCTCTCTCTCTCTCTCTCTCTCTCTCTCTCTAACTAACTCTCTTTCTCTCATTCACTCTCTCTCTATCTATATCTCTCTCTCCTCTCTCTGTCTTTCTCTCTCTCTCTCTCTAACTCTTTCTCTCTCTCTCTCTCTAACTAACTGTCTGTCTTTCCCTCTCTCGCTCTATAACTCCCTCTCTCTGTTTCTCTCTGCCTTTCTCTCTCTCTCCCTCTCTCTTACTCACTCTCTGTCTTTCCCTCTCTCGCTCTATAACTCTCTCTCTCTCTCTCTGTCTTTCCCTCTCTCGCTCTATAGCTCTCTCTCTAACTTTCTCTCTCTATCTATATCTCTCTCTCTTTAACTCACTCTCTCTCTCTGTCTCTCTTTCTCTCTCTCTCTCTCTCTCTCTCTCTCTCTCTTTCTCCCGCTCTCCTTCTCTCTCTCTCTCTCTCTCTCTCTCTCTCTCTCTCTCGCTCTCTTTCTCTCGCTCTCTTTCTCTCTCTCTCTGCATTATTAATGCACCCCTGCAACTGTGTTCAGGCTCTGCAGTAATTATGCTCCTAAAGCCCAGAAAAGGATGGCATGAATCTCTCAGTGTAAATACACAGACACTGCCCCATTGTCTGGTCGAAGCTTACACAACAGTTTTTTGCTGTTTTTACTGGATCAGTAGCCATGCTCTTAAACCACAGAGCCACAGAGGAAGATATGAAGCAATGTTAGGCAGCTACTAACAGTACAGCACCATTAGGCCTTTTCTAATCAGTACTGCTTTAGCTAATTGCTCTCACTGCAGATCAACGGAACTACTAGATCTGTAGGATGAATGCTTTCCAGATGCAAAAAATGTAGATTAATATTTATTCATTTAGTAGATACTCTTTGATCATGAACGGCTTGTGCAAACAGCGAAAGTCAAATTATTACAAAGTACATGGAGGAGTACGTAGAGCATCCAATTGCTATCACACCCTTTAAAATGTAAAAGTGCCAAAAGTGTTTTCCAGAGCAGTGCCATATAAAACTTCTCTTAGCTCCCTAAAGAACATTTACAAACATGATTTGAATAAATAAAAATGTGAAGAACCTTTTTTAAATTTAAAGTGTCTCCATATAGGCTAATGTAATACAATTAATAAAAAAATTATAGCATGGACAAAGTATAATGTAATAAAAAAATTATGGGTAAAACCAAAATACCTAAAGCAGTGCATCCTAAACAAGAACTAGGAAAGGGCCTATATCCCCAATTTTTTCTTATTTTTTTATGTTTTTATGTTTTTTATATATTTTTATGTTTATGTATCAAAACACTATTAATTAATTTTAACATAACCATATTCCATCTTTCTTTATGTCATACAGGCTGGTTTTGTTACTGTGCCTAACGCATGTAATTTACTCATGTTATAATTGGTTGTTCTGTATTGCGCCTCATTCAAAAAGTGAAACAGTATAAATAAACTTCAGTATAAATGCGCATGGCTAATTTGCTTCAGACTGAATAGGCATATGTATATAAATTAGTTTGTTTTGTCACATCACAAAAACAGCCTTTTCAAAACAGATTATATTTGGAAGCTTAGGTTTAATTTATGTACTGCATGGACTGAGGAATGAGTGTTATATATTGAAATTTTTGTAATGTCTACATACAGCACAATGGGTTTTACGGTTATATTGGCCCTATAAATAACCTTTTAAGCTTGTAGCTTGATCTAAATATGAGTTCATGCCTTGGGAACAAGTAATTCATTAAGAGTGCTGAAGATTACTAAAGAAAAGTGATGAAAATGTAAGAGAAAATAGCTTCACTAGGTACAGTCTGAAGAAGAAAGTTTTCACAAAGAACTTAAAATACACTGAAATTTTACCTCCTCAGTGCTCCTTTGTCTTCACTGTCCTCCTTTCTCTCTCTCTCTCTCTCTCCTTCTCTCTCTCTCTGCACACTGAGAGAGCAGAGCTGCAAGTAATCAAGCTGTCACCATTTATCCTATCATTTCTTTTTAAAGCCAACATCTGCACCATGTCTACTCCTGACAGCCCCTCCAACACGAATTGTCAGAGAAGACAGAGTCTCGCCAAATGGCTGGCAGTAAATTGGATGGGTTGAGCATATGGAGAACAGGTACCCAAACTCCACTGAGCATAAAACTTCATGTCATCATCATGCTGTTTGTATATTTAAAATGTACGTGTTCCTGTACATGTCACTGCACCTTATGAAAGGTAATTATGAGCTTTTATTATGTAAAAAATGTTTATTTGACTGTGAAAAAGTCATAACATTGTTGTTTTGAGGCTTTTATTATTACAGCTGAATACAGCAGAAACAGACCCTCCAGGTGAAGCTGTTCCGCACTGGGGCTTTATGTGCTAATGAATGCTCCTAAACATCTGCAACTAGCAAGATCAGAATAAAACTGCTGTTCATCAAATCACACTTTCAAAGATAAATGTTTTAAAGGAACAGCTGGACAAAAAATGTTGAGCTTACAGCTTGGTTAAAAATACAACTTGATTAAAAAGTAACTTGGTTAAAAGCTGTTGTTGGTTTAAGTATAGCTTTACAGGTATAATTTACAGTTGTGGACTACTTAAAGCACTGATGTACGTCGCTCTTGATCTGCTAAATGTCATAAACATAAACTCAGCAAATAAACAGTAATTGTGCAAAACTGTGTTCACTGTAGTGGTCATCTATTCTGTCCTGGAGTTCTACCATCCAGAGAAGTCTAGTTCAATTAGTGTTAAGAAAGGGGGAAGGGGCAGCGTTAGACCAGTTGGAGCTAAACACGGCAAGAAAATAGAAAACCAGGAGAAGGGCTGGTGACCACTGCTGTAGATGATGTGTCTTTTTTTTCTCTTAGAAAATAGATATGTGTTTTGACTAGGGGTGCCTAAACCTTTGCATACAGCTATACATTCGACCAAATAGTTTAGTACAGTGAGCATGAAAAACTATGATCATTTAAAATTGAATTTTTGTGGGACAAGAAGGTGGAGACGAACTATAATTAATGAGAAGATGCTCGGTCACTTCATATATTTAGGTGAATGAAGAGAATGGCAAGACTAATGAATTATGTTAATGAATTATGTAAATCATAGAGAACAAAAGTAAATCAAATAACCAAAAGAATACTCAGAGATGCCTTTAATTTCACCTTTTCTTATGGATTGAAATTATATTGATATGATTGGTGTGGAGCAAAGTTTATCACATAAAACTAATGACTGCTGACTGACCAGTCTGAATTAAGTGCATGTCCTAAAACCATCGTTATTGGAAAAAAGTAATTGTACCTGTATTGACACGTCACTGTAGGATCCCCCAATCACACCAGAGATGGCGAGGGGGACATCGTCGTGGATGGCGTAAGACCCATCTGGGCAGGTGTACTCACTATCATCCACCTTGGTTAGCGAAGCCCGCACAAACTCCAGTGACTGCTCCAGTGCGTAGGTGTCCTTTGAGCATGTGTCCAAGATGTGGGCACCCAGTGTTATGCCAGGCAAGATTCTATCGTCCTGGTTGATCACGTCCAGAGCCAGCAGCATGGCCTCCAGCCTCTGAATACCCCTCTGGGCATTGATTTGGCCACAGTCTTCCATCCCGTCACCCTTCTGGTGCACAGGGAACAGGCCTCCGATGACCAGGTCCCCCTCCATAGTGATCTCCTTCTTGGAAGTGTCAGTGCTGTAGCCGGGAACAGCAAAAGCCTGGGGGCTCCTGGCCAGCAGCAGCAGCAGGAGGAGGAGACGGACAGGCCAGGAGAGTCCATGACCCTGCTGCCGCGGCGACCTCCCAGCCATGGCGTCCGCAGACGAGGGCAGGACTCTCTCAGGCTCTGCTGCTGTCGGTCTGTCCTCTGTTTTCTCCTTTCTAGGACAGCGCTGAGGGCGACAAGTGGGCAGATGGCACAGACACTGTGTTTGTGGTCAGGCACAGGCCAGGCCCAGCATCAGCGCCATCCTCAGCCTGTTGAGTTTCTGTAGAGATCAGAGCCTGTGGATCAAACACAGAGATTCAGAGGCCACAGCGTAGCAACACAAAGAAGCTTTGTCTTAATGGGTTTTTTTTGTTGTTGGGGAGATCACTGTGCATTCAAGGATATAGCACCTAAGCCACATTCCATTCTGAAAGATTCTGTGCAGCTTTGATTAATCATATAGAACTGAAGGTAAATGTGAAGCACTTCATTGTTATGAGAATAAGCAAAGACAGGTGAACTTGAACCAGATTGATGAAACACAATTCAGTTCAATTCACATCAGTTCAGAGTATGAAACATCCACATGTGCTGCATACGGTATACACTGAATCACTCAAACAAGCACAATCACTATAATTTCTACATTTTAAAAATAACAGAAAATGAATAGGAAAATCACTGTGCACTTACTAAGCCAAAAGTACATAGCTGGCATGGTAAAACTTATACTTACCACCCAAAGCTCAGTTTCAGTCACTGCTAACTATCTAACATAATGTTAAGTAGCTCAGGAAAGTAAGCCTCCCTCTACAAGCCTAGTAAACATTAACACAGAGCAGGAGGATTTGACCATCTTCTTTTCTTTAATTTTCCTTTAGTCCATATGAAGTGATTGTGTGAAGACCACTGACACCAGGCTCTGAGCCCATTTATAGCTGTGGGTATGGGCTTTAAGGAGGTCGTGCCATGTGTGTATAGATTATGGTGGCCTGAATATGAATTCATTTTTTATCCCAGAAAAGATCTAGGGCTATTCAAATTTCCAGGCCTAGTAACTTATTTGCAAAATTACATTCAGTTTCAGGGTGTAGCTTCGTCATATTTTTAAAAAATGAGAGACACACACACACACACACAAATGACATAGGGCAATGAAGAGTATGTGGAATAATATATTTCCCTGAACACTTAATATTATTAAGTGTCATGTAAGATGTCCACATTGAAATACTTTTATTTTAGATAGATCCCATCTTTGTTGATTTTGTACCATGAAAAGAAGGACACATTATCATTTACTAGGGATGTTCAAGACAGACGGACAGATTATGAATTAAACTAAAAGTTGTTTGAATCATAAATTAAACATGGATCATAAATGAAATTATGCTGCAGTGATTAAATATTGTGTATAACTCAGCAGCAGCTCTGTATTGAAAGGATGGGATGATGGGGACGGTATGCTGGGTCCCCACGGCCCCTCTCCCCCGGGCTCCCCGCCAGTTCATCAGGGGTTTTGTTCAGGTCTGTGTGTGTGTTTGTGTGTGTGTGTGTGTGTGTATGTGTGTGTGTGTGTGTATGTCTGTGTATGTGTGTGTGTGTGTGTGTGTGTGTGTGTGTGTGTGTGTGTGTGTGTGTGTGTGTGTGTGTGTGTGTGT
>JBBPDB010074104.1:0-10074 GCA_037974465.1 Brachypetersius altus | reverse complement strand
ACGTAGCGCAATACTGCCCCCACTGATTGTGTGGTACTGCAATGCAGAGGGGCGTTTAATTTTCAAATTAATCGTGCAATCAATTTATTTTAAAGCGTTACAGAAAATAAATTAATGCAAATGTCACAGTTAGAATCATCCTCATTAAGAGAATAAAAAGCAACTACAGGGGAAATATACCAGCTCAGCCTTCGTCCTTACAGCGACAGTGAAAGAGAAAAGGCTGAGAAGGAACAGGAAAAAGCCTAACAGAGGCGTTGAGATCTGTGAGCAGAACAGAGAAAAAAGGAGGAAGAGAAATGGCTGGTGAAGGGGAAACCCCTGTAACTGGCACACAGACATTGTATTATGCATTAGGCCAACTCACCCCGATTCAGTCCATCACAACACACACACACACTGACACACACATACACACGCACACTGATGCACAGACACAGATCGAGGCTACTGTCTGTTTGTCTGCCTGCTAGCTATAACAGGGTTAGCAGAAAAATAGGTCGCAGTGAGCTGTAAATGGAGGCTTGTTTGTGAGGCTGTATCTTTTTCTCAGTCCTCTGTGTGTGTGTGTGTGTGTGTGTGTGTGTGTGTGTGTGTGTTACAAGGAGTAATAGAAGTGTAAAAATACTTTGATACATGGTAAAGCATCTGTCTAAAGGTGCCAAAGCATATTCGATTTCAAATGTAATTTGATGCACTCTTTTTTGTTTTTAAATATCACTTAACTTAATTTGTGGTGAAATCTTCAGATGCACCGATTTCCTGAATAAATTCCTGAAAAGAATTGATTCATTGTTGGGTCAGAGATTTAAACCCCTGGCATGTAAAAATGCTGCCTGTAACTGTTTGTTGGCCATGAACACTAAAAGAAGTCTAACATTTCAGTGACCTGTGAGTCCAGAGAAAGTTGATTCAGCTGTGAAACACATGGTTAGCATGCTGGGGTCATTTCTAATGCCTCATCTAAAATAACTCAAAAGCAATGCATGAACGGTTTCCAAAGGAGTCAACAGGAGTGTGTGTATATGTGTGTACAGGTGTGTGGTGCTGGGGGGGGGTCATACAGTAACTCCTGTGAAGATGTTCCAGGCGCATGCTGAAGGAGGGGTGACTTATGTAATGTTGGTTAATATTACACACACAGCTTTTCCACTTCTTTGCAGCATGTGTGTTTTGAGAGGAAACCAGGCAGGATCTGGGAAGGAATGCCCTCAAGCCCCATCAACAGTTATGGTGGAAAGTGGTACATACGCATACAGAGGTGCAGCAATACACAATCACATGCTCCAACACATGCAGGTGGGCCGAGAGGTGCACATTCAGCCTTGGCATTGTTCACTGAGTGGACAAATAAAACTTTAAAAAGTTATATTAACCATTAAGTACATAGATCCACAGATATAGTACAACAATTGCATAAGTCCTGTATGTAATTTTCAAAGTTGTACTTTATAAATAATTCATATCCAACCACTGAATTTGAAAAATGATTTGTTCTGATTGGCCTAACATGAGGAAAATGTGCATAATTGTACCCTGTTTGAAGTACAAACATAGCATTATTTATTGTATGTTTGTTCAGAATTAAATTACAAATCAGTAAAGACCCTGAGATCAAACAACTAGTTTAGTAATATAAGAAAAACTCTCTTTCAGCCATTTAGGTTGGTCGGTTTGGAAAACATGTCTAGATTTTTCTCTCAGGCAAGCTCAGATAACACATATACCAAAGGGACGAATACATCTCAGATATGCACATATATTTCCATTTTCTGGATACTTTTTGCTTTCAGTTGTTACATTTCACTGTACAAAGCCTGCAGCTTCATTTCTCTAAGGTGGAACAAGGCTGGATTGTCCAAGATACCTAAAAGAATATGATGTGTGTTCAGACTAAAGCTAATCAAAACATGATGCCCCTCTTAATGTACTGTATATATCTTTCATGTCTGTAGATCTCCTTAATAGAAACTGTTCATCAAAGCAATAAAATATAATAACTGCACTTTAAATTTTACTTCTATGAACTAAGTATAGAAGAAATATAGAACATTTACTTTACTCGAGTAATGTATTAATACATGCATTTCTAATTTGGCTCAAGCACAACATTTGAGTGCTTCATCCACCACTGTACATTTCTTAATCAGTGTACTGAATATCTGTGCTCATATTAAGCACAACTCGTCGGATCAGAAGACTCTTGTTTTCCAGTATTGCTTGAAAAAAAAAGTGCAGAATGATTTCTGATACATGTTGACTTCAAATGAGTGAAACTAATTTCCAATAGAATTTTATGAGAGAAAATCTTTGAGAATATTATCTTTGCATGTCAGCCTGACAGCAACCCATGCAGTCCACACTTATGGTCATCAGTGATGGTGTTTGATTAGGATAATTAGCCCTGAAATCTTTGATTGATTCTGCATCAGTAACTCTGCAAGCTTTCTCCGGTGGCTGCTAAAATGAAGTTGTTAGTGGTAAATAGTGGTAAATATTTTGCCAGCAATACTGCAAACATGTACCACAGGAGCAGATGAGGCAAGAATGTTTAGGTACAAGACTCACCTGAAGATCTGTTGGATCCATGAACAGTTTCACCACAATGCTTACAGACTGCACTGCTGTTACCTGAAGCTGTAGGAAATGATTCATCAAAGTCCTTTACAGAGATCTTCCCAACATTTGCAAAGTTTTTGGCCATTTCCAGATTAACAGGGATTCCAAATCGCAGTGTCACAGTCCAGAGTTCAGACACAATCAAATTCAAGATACTTTATTTGTCACATGCAGTCATATGAGTACAACACACAGTGAAATGTATCCATTCAATTCAAGATCACACACAAAAGCAACCTAAAGTCAATTAAACATCTCTCCAGTCTAATAAACACAAAATCTCCAGGCTCACACCTTCCACACAACCACTAGGTTATTTTAATTAGACTTCCTATATTCATAGGTTTTGAACCTTAACCTTGCATGGAATTCTGGGAAATGATGTTTTAATTAAATCAAGGGTGAACAAATGGCAATATGATATTTGTATAAATAAATAGGTAAATACATGTAAATTAAGAAATAAGGTGAGCACACTAAAGCACAGCACACGGTGTGAACAATGTCAAACACTTCATCAAGGGTACCTGGGATTTGAACCCAGACCGACTCCCTAACTACCTGGCCACCAGCTAATAGCATGAAAAATACTTTTGTATTTTGTTCTTATATTGTATGTTTGTCATTTATTCTAAATGTAATCACAATTTCAAATGATCTAACGAAGTGGGATTTTGTGAAATGTTTTTAAATCCGGCCGTTCCTGTTCAATTCCAGTTCCTTTTCCTTCAAGCAACATACCTATGTAAAGCTTCAGGTGTCTGCCTTTTTTGGGGGAATGATGAGGGATTCTATGCTCCTAGAAAGAGCAAAGCCATTTGTGTCCTATTGGACTCGCAGTCATAGATTGCTATAGCATTACCAGGGGTCAAACTTGCAATCTCCTGATGATCAAGCCAATAGACAGTCGTGCCACTCAGGTTTAGTAATATAACCTACTAATAGAGTTGAGGTTCTAATGACAGGACAAAGACCAGTTTTGATGAGTGTCCTTAAAAGGCTGCTGTAATTGTAAGTTTGATTTATTACTGCTGTCTGCATTATGATTAGTCCGGTAGCTATTATCTTTCAGCTGTGTGGCTACAGGTCTGTGTATAATTGTCCTGTCATTTTGCCAGACTGTTATCTTATTTTTTAATAATTCATATAATTAGTTATTTATTGAATGCTGCTGTGATTGTGCTCTTGCACAGGCTGGTAAGTCTGGTGTTTATCTCTAGGTTGATGTACTTGGTGCTGATAATATGCACTGTCAGATATGTTGATTTGTCATATTCTCCATGCTGTTGGCTGCCTTGTCTCAGAGTATACATGAGTCTTTTTGTGTTCTTTAAAATATACGAACAAGGCTCTCATCAGTGTTTTGAAGTTAAAAAAAAGAAACCTTTAAAGAAGGTGAGTTACGACATCATTTAGCCATGGCCTAAGGGCTCTGGCTTTACAGTAAAAGCAGAGTAATGAGCGCCACAGCACACAAATGGTTTCAAGGCAGTTCACTTACAATCTCATTGAAAAAAGCCTGTAAAAAATATCTTGGCAAAGTCTTAAATGATTCAACCTCAAACCTAGTTAATATATTTAATAGTTCTGATTTTGAGACTGTTGTTGAAATATTATAAAATTAGTTCTTTAAGTCATTTATATAGTGAAGTATTTATTATTTTGCCTATTTGTTGTTTCATTTATTAACTGTTTCTAGCATTACCTTGCAAAACTATCACAGCATATTTACAAAAGTAATGTAAATGTTCAGATTCATCTATTAAATGTTTACATTAAGCAAAACAATATGTTCTGTGGACGCTTGTGGAACTCATTCAAGTACTTCTCAATTATTTTGTTGTGTCCCAGTCATTGGGACCGTTCTGACATACCTTTGCAAACAGACAAGGCTCTGAGTTCAGGGCCATTATCTGGACACTGCTTTCTTCCACAAACATTTACCAACTCACAGTCGTCACTGATATGGTTTAGGTCAGTAGCATGGGGTTCACTGAGGAAAAGCAGGCGTTGAGTATCTTCAGCTGAGTTATAAACATTGCACCATGCATGAGACCTGACTGCAGGATCCCCCTAACAGACCTGTTTACCCAAACAAAACCTTTTCTGATGGCTTTCCAAAATGAATATTTCTTTCTTGTCAATAACAACAAATAACAAACCAAAAAACTCAATACTTCAGCTATACTCACTGCATAACAACTCAAACAGCCGACTCCTAAAGAAGTGCCATAGACAGCCTGTTTTCCTTATTTCTGTGCCACAACAGGTCTGTCACAGGCCTATAGATGCCTGCACGTCATCTTTACAGCGGAGTTGCATAACTTGTTTTTCCATCCCACCTCCCCTTCTTAAACTGCAAGCCTGGCTTTTTTCCTGGGCACTTTTTAAAGCCCTCTTCGTTATAGGCAACATATTGCATGCAGAATGCATATTCACATATGGGAATCTTTTAAACCCACTTTTTTTGGCATTTCCCAGTTCTTCAGTGCATAATGAAAGACACAAGCCAAATGTGGTTATGGTAAGTTATAAAAGACAGGCATTATTTTGCGACTTGGACTGCCTATCAGAAACACATGTAATCTGTGCATTCTATTTGTCAGAAAATACTTAATGTGCTTTTATGACTTTAAATGGTTGCGGACTGTGGATGGACTTTATCTCATGCGATGCATTCACATGCAGCACACACATGTGGCAGACGCAGTAATAGGATTCCACATTATATTATCTGTCACACACGCACACACACACTCACACACGCACAAACACACACACACACACACACACACACACACACACACACGCACAATAATGTGTTACGCCAACATTTTATGTCAAAGTTGACAAAAGAAACCTTTATGATCAATGAAACCTATTAAGATGAAGCTTAATAGAGGTGTATAGAGGTTTATGTCAAGGGGATTGATTTTCAGTAAAGTGCAACTAACTCTGTCTATTAACCACCTTTTTAAACAGAAATTTGAATAGGCAAGTTCATTTTAGCATAATTGACTGGTCATGACCATGACATCATGACATTCTTAGCTGGACACAGCCACAGAGACAGTAGCGTCTTCTCTAAATTCTGGCAAGATCCTGTCTGCTATCAGAATTCCACATTGTGGAAACTCCATCTGGCCGCCCATCTGTTCATGCGAACGTCTGCAGCACTAAAAGAGAAGCTACTGATTTTAAGATTGCTGTGATTTAGAAATGGCCCTACTTTAGAATCAGAGGATCTCCGGTGCCTCAGGTTTTGTGCAGTAAAACGTGTCCAAATGTTCGCACTTCTTAACCACAGTAACCGGAGCGGAATTTATTATCTGCCAGGCTTAACAGTTCGGAGAACTCTAAAGCTGGATTTGTTTTAATGTACACGTGTATATTTAACCTGCTATTTTGCTTAACCTGCACTTTCATGACCAGCTCTTAACAGGATTACATAATGTGAAATGGGGTTGAATTTAAAGGTCAGTTAAAGATTAGCCATTCGTTATTGTTCCTCCATTCAACAACTGGGTTTTTGTGCAGATCTGTTTCTGAGATACAGACATGAATGCGACTTGACATGATTGTAAAATGTGAGGTGGAATTCTCTATAATTACGTTTTATTGTTTTCTCATGTTATTAGCATGAAGTAGAATGAAGAAGGAAGAATGTTGTTTACAGCGAGAGATCAAAGACTTCGAAGGTCAGGACAACTGCTGCTGGACGCAATTACAGAGGAAGTCATTTACAGCGCTCTGCACGGAGGATATCCATGTTGGGTTAATACTTTACACTGCTGACTCGTTGCTTTTATCAAGTCCACTGTACACACATTTCAATCATAAACGTAACCCATCAAGACAAGATAAGAGTTGATAGACAGAAATGACCTGGATGGTCCGTTTAAGTGAGTCTAAATGTAGCAACTTCGACTCTGTGCTGATTGTTGCTGTTGCAGGTTTAAAATAAATGTAAGTATATTTAGGCCGCTAAATTAGGGCTTGCTAATGGCTCCTAAAATTAAAACTAAACACACACATACATTCATATGGACTTGTGCAGCAACAAGTACAACCAACAAAGTGCTGCATTCACACACATTCACACACCAAGACAAATTTAGAATCAAAATATAGACCAGCACAGACTCAGGCATATGCAGTAGATTATCATCTTCCCAGTTACAACACACAAGAGTCATCTTCAACGTTTTAGCACTGTAGAAAAACGAATAATAAAAACACGCACAGTTGATTGATATTATAAAATGTCCGTGGGGTTCATAAATGTAGAAATAGTTTTCACAAAACAGACTTCAGACCTTTGAGGGAGATGTTCTCTGGTTGCTCTTATGCAATTATTAGCCATCTTGTCTTTATTAGCCTCTATAGAGGAAAGGAAATGATGATCCCAATATGGTACTGGTTCTGGTTGTTAGGTTTTTTAATGCATCCTTGTAGACCAATTTGGCAGAGCTGGACAGAAAACAAAGATCTCACACTGGCACATACAGGGAGCCAAACTCTTGGCCCTCTGACTCAGGCCCAAACACAAACTCTTTATAAAAGCAATGGCCCCAACTGGCACTTTGATTGAGAATATAAAACACTAATATAAAGCAGCATAACCTGCTGAACTATAGCAATGCATAAAGCAGAGCATACCATACCAATACATGCATTAAATGAATACATATGTTCTGAGCACAGAATCATTTTATTGCCCATCATAGTTACTTTTTTTGTCAGTACGGTTTTCATTGTCACTGAAATGATGAGAAGTCTTCTGCATTGTGCATGCAAGAAAGTCCAAATGAACTATTTATGACTTCGGTTTATATCTGTAACTGTAAAATCTGTACCCAACTTAGACCACTGTGACTAATACAATGTTTCAACATTTCATTACTGAGACTAAATCCAAGTTTCTTTATCAGAGTTCTTGACATCCTACAACAGCAAAAACCGATAATTGTATGATTGATGGGGATGTAAATCCACTCAGTATTTATATGGATTGATTCTAACCCACATTTAATTTAATTTAAACATGTGTCCCTTGCATAAATTTCCTCGAAATATTTTTGAACATTTATTTAACTTTGTTGAAAGGAGAAAAGCAAATGATCCTAGTATCAAGAATATTTAATTTAGAACATACATATGTATGTCGTTGTATCATTTCTGGTTTCTGTAATGTACAAACTGTGCTTAAAACCTATTATTTGTAACACAAATGTAATTAATTTGCGTCATAAGTAACATGTGTTTGCTCTATTACCACCACTGTGTTAATGCTTATGTTCAAATGGGATATATAGTGTCATATTACAGCCAAGCTAATGGTGGTGCACATGAATCTGTTGTACCAGTCCTCATTTAAACAAATATGGAGTTTGGACCAGACATTCAGGTAACACACATTTTTCTGCAGTTCTACAGTGTGCCTTGTTCAGCAACATTAACATTATCTATCTACAAGAATGTAAGTGCAACAATTAGCTAAATAGAGAAAAGCATAAAAAGTGGGTGTGAGTGACATTCTCATACCTTTCTCTCCAGTAGTCTGCATGCAGAAAGACAGCTTAGTTAAATTTAGTACACACAGCATCTCCACATTGCTTTGTATCTTCTGAAGCACAAATGCTGAGTCCTCAGTCATGTCTGCAGCTAATGGCAGCTCACTTAATTGAGTCACAGCTGACATTCATTGACATTAACATGCCGCAGTTGTTGGAAACACTGAGACATTGTGGTCTCATTTAAAAATAAATTAGCCAACTAATTCCCAAGTGTAACAGTATCCACCCGTGGTAATTTGTTTGGCAGTACCCTCAACAACAATGTTTACTCTGTGTTATGCCTCACCAAAAGATCAATGTGAATGAGATACCTGTGCAAGTACAGCCTCAAATTTACTTCACACTTGGTACAGGGAAGCTGTCTGACAGTACAGTAGCTTTGGACATATGTTCAAGATTAAGCTGTTTTTGCTCAACTGAAGCACCCAGGCTTTTAATTATCACCTAAAACAACATGTTTTCTCATCCTTCTTGCATGTGAACCCAAATCCCTAAACAACATGATGCAGTTCTATGAAGCCGACCTAGCATGCGTGTCAGCTATAAACCAGCTTTTTCCCATCAGCATAACACTCTCGCTCTGTCCTTATGGCCAGTGACTAAGCAATTTCCAGCACAAAATAATTACAACCACAGTTAGTGCTATATATCTTATAGGGAGAGCAGAGCATTTTAAATGCACAGTGACAGAATTGTTATAAATTTGAAATATTGTCCATATGTTTACATTTTAATGGGCAGAAACCTCCTGCTTGCCATTAATGGCTTATGTCGCCTGATGCTGTCCTCTAAGCGTTCTCTTTCTGAGAAACAGTAGCGACACTGGTCTATTCTGGTTGAGTCTGTATGCAACTGGATCCCAACAGACCTTGCCTGCTACTTCATGGCACAAACATAGAAGATTCAAATGTAATCATTTTCCTCTAATAAATGTTGCCTGTCATTGGAATTTGAACAGATGAACAGCAGCAAGTATTCAGCCAAGAGGAACTGCAATAACTGAAGTTGACAGAAGTTTGTTTGAAAGCCTAATTATGAATTTGTTATTAGAATTATGAATTAATAACAAATGTTCAGTACCATTCCCAAATTTCCATCCAAGTAGATGTTCTGATTTTTAACAAGAAAATTGGTGGATTGGCAGTTCATTAGCTTTATTATTTTACTTTGAAAGCAGCATACTTCATCGGAACCTCGAGCAGATGGCATGCTCTTGTGTGTTTGTAAAAGAGGAACAAAGCAAGGTTCTGTCAGCAACATCCCCAAAGCTACAGAGTAGCCATAACATTATATCCATATGTTTAAGAAGAACATTTTGAATGGTATTATCTGGATGTTCAGGATAAGAATTAGTGACTTGATGATAAACTGAAGTAAACCTTTTTTTCTGAATCAGTAACCAGCATTGGTTTATTTATGTGTTAAGTCCCTCCGATGTGATGTTTGGCACATTGAGCATATGTTGTGAAATATAGAGGGATATAAATTTTGACAACAGCATTTCTGGGACGTTTACACAAGTTACAGTGAACTCAGCTTTTATAGGTTTTAAGCTCAAGATACAAGGTATGTGTAACTGGCAGCTTAGTTCCAACTCACTCACTTACAAGTTGTACCTACTCTGGTGCACCTAGTAATCACTGACCTAGAATCACCTTTTTTGTTCAAAATATATCTAATGTTCAAAATATTTTAATGTCTACAAAGAAGTGGAGGTAGCTCAGTGGGTAGGATACTTGCCTCCGGACCATGAGGTCATGGGTTCGAATCCTACCAGCATACCACCACTGGGTTCCTGAGCAAGACCCTTAACTCCAAGTTGCCCCATGGAGACTGCCCCCTGTAGGTAGGGAATGGAAGTTGCTTTGGAAAATAAAAA
>JBBPDB010074103.1:0-27450 GCA_037974465.1 Brachypetersius altus | reverse complement strand
TTGACATGTTAGTAAAAATGACTAGTTGCTTATTTTGGCTCTATGTTCATAATTGGAGGAATAGTTAACTAGCAAAGTTTAGATTTCAAAACGGGCCCGCGCGCGGTGCCGCTAGAGGGCGCTTCTGCCAAAAAGGGTTAACAGAAACCTGAAAAGTTATCACCTCTTTAAACATTTAAATATATACATACAACCCATATTTAAGTTAGGCTTTAAATAAAAGCTAATTTAAAAGATTTAGATGATTTAGACCACAATAGATGAATGGCAGTGACATGGTGGTTAGTGACCCTCTATAAATATCAGAGACTGCAGCGTGGTTTTATAAGATGACTTATCGAAGAGCTGACATAAAATGATCAATGCACTAGGGCTGTAACGATATGCGATGTGAAACCAAAATCACAAAACTTAGATGAACGAACCTGTGTCGAGGTGTGAGATGGCAGAATAGTGAACCACCCCTTTCAACTCTTAATTCTAAATCCTTCCCGTCCAGATCCACATCTGTTAGCTTTCAGAGCTAGGGGGCCAGCCCATGGGTGGTGCACCTCCTAATAAAACCTTTTTTTTACACAGTGAATTTCTGCAAATATCAGTAAAAGGAAATTATAAAACTTTATAAGTGTTTGTAAGCTGGTTGTGATAAAACTGCTGGGGAGCTGGACAGAGCGTGTTTTTAGTTTTGGACAGTGGTCAGCCGGTAGCCGAAGAATCTGTTCTGCCAGCCTGTGGCAATTCCCTGGGGTCTTCTGTACAGATTGAATGTAAAAGAAGTGTTGCTGAAGCGTTTATTGATTCATAATTCTGTGGTAAACATGAGGATGGCTCAAAACAAAATGGCATCTGGAATAGTACTGCTTGCACCCCCAAAAAGAATCTTGCTACGAACTGAATCGTGGGTTTAGTTTATCGTTACAGCCCTACAATGCACTGTTAACATAATGAATGCACCATTCAGTAAAGAGAATCACATCTTCCGAACTTTTAGACAAAATGCAAAATACCTCCAATGCATATATCCACAACACACTGAGGTCCAGATGTAGGTATAAGCACAGGTGAAATATAAAATATGTTCTCACGCCTTGTTTAGAAGCCAATAATTTTGGTCTGTGTATGGGATCATTGTGCTATTGAAGGTCTGTCTTCTCCTCGTTCTCGGATGATTAGATTAAATTTTCTTCTATGGGACGTCTTGTGATGTATAATTCCAAAGTATCATTTGCAGAGAAGCACCCCAATGTCATGACGATCACACCTTTATAATGTTAATCTTGGGATCATACTTACAGGCCCTTTTTCCTTTCACAAAGAGGTGAATTGTTGCTAAAGATTGTTGATTTAATTGGCTCAGCTTGTAATGTTTGTCTAAATAGTTATGTCCAAATTGTAGATTCATGTCTCTGTCCTCTGTACTGCTTTTATAACATCCTGCACCTCTTTCAAAATTACTTCTGGCTTCTCTACCTTCCTTGGCATTAATCTGAGAGAAACCGGTGCCTGGCGGACCCACCTGGGATCATTACTTTCGTGAACATTCTATTTGCATAAAGTCAGACTCGTTGTACTGACAGGGATATTTGAGGTCTTTGCAGGGCTTCTGTAGCTTTTCAATTCCATTTCCATTTCATTTTGTTTCCATTAATGTTGTCCCTGAGAACTGTAAGAAGCTCTTAAAGCTTTATTGCTCTTTTTACAACCAGTGGCAACTTCTTTTACAATGACACAGTGCAGTTCTCTTCCTACAGGCCTAACTGTCCTCATATAATGAATGTGTTCATATTATGATGAGGCTATATGCGACACAAATATGAATGAAATTATCAATTCCATGAGTGCTTTGGCAGTACTAGTGCTGAAAGAAGATCACAAGAAACAAGTGAAGCTGTGAAAGAAGAAACGTCAGAGGGAGAGTGCAGTGTGAATGGGAGAACCTCGGAGCTTTCATCTGCACTGTGCTCAAAGGCACAAGATTACTCAAAGACTGCCAGCAGCACAAAACTTATTTGTTGCCAGAAAAAAGGCCTTGTCTGTCTCTAGAGAAAGGACTAAGCAGGGTCAGTCATGTCCTTTTGCCCCAAGCCACCCCCTGCTGATTTTCCCAGTTTACTCCACTTCTCTCCTCAAATTTAGGTCAAAATTATCATTTTGAAGACTGTTCTATGCAAAAGTGTATGTATTTTTTTTTACTTTTTTACTTATTTTAATCATGTTTTAGGCTTCAGTGGTCCTGCGTACCACAATTACCATTTAACATTTGGACTTTTTTTTCCAGTTACAACATCAACGTTTGACCAAGCGTTTTCATGTTATTTTACATTATAACAGTGATGTCAGGCATCAGTGTAGGCTAGGAAGCTCGTTTTCAAAGCCAATCAAAACCATCCGGGTGCAGTCACAGGGCAGAACTGTAGTTGTTTCAGTTGAAGGCTTTACACTTTAATTTGAAGAGATGGGTTCTATTTTTTCAAAGCTAGACAACTTATATGTTGAGAAATATGTGGTTGGGATGTCTCCCATCTTTCTATTGGACAAGCTGGAGTCATCTCCCTTGAAAATTGTGAAATAGCCCCTAGTCCTCACTACCTTGCAGGAAGCAAGGAGTTAGCTCAAAGGTGGAGGTAGCTCAGATACTTGCCTCTGGACCAAGAGGTCATGGGTTCGAATCCTACCTTCAGCATACCACCACTGGGTCCCTGAGCAAGACCCTTAACCCCAAGTTGCTTCAGGGAGACTCCCCTGTAGTTAAGGAATGGAAGTCGCTTTGGATAAAAGCGTCTGCTAAATGCTGTAAGGAGTTATTGTGTATAAAATGACTAAAAACTGTTTCATTTGAGACGATGACACCACTTGTAAAGTTCTGTCATTCAAAGAAGTATACACAAGCCGATTGTGTGCTAATAGGCCCCCTTCATGATGCCTCTAATGAACACTTTTAATGGCCTGTTATATTATTTCCAGCATCAATGCTACCTGCTAAAAATTGTAAGGCAAATTCTTTTGCCCATTATTGGAGGTAAAAAGGTACATTTATCCCTTATGAACCACATAAAGCTAACCTTCTTGTTTGGGTGGTGATATTGTAAAGCATTTGCATTAAAATCATCATTAACAAACACACCATTTTACCATATTTATACCATTATTTTGAGACTTCTCAAACATATTTGTAAAATACATTCACTGCAAAGAGGTTCCGCCAGACTCTCCCACCAGACCTCACTCACCTCACACAGCACCAACATGCCATAGAAACACAAACGATTACAGAGAGAAGGCAGGCTGCTTCCAGTCTGTCGCAGTGTGGTTTTTTTTTTTATATCATGCGACATCCACATTTCGTGTTTCACAGACACAAGTCTTTGGAAGGGAAAGAACACAGGGACTCAACTGCTGGAGGCAAGAGAAGCATACTATGTCCGACTCTAATCATCTTTAGATTAGATGTGTATTGTATCATGAAAAAGGAGCATACACCGAACGTTTAGGATCTTGATCTTGATTAAACTGTGCTGTTGGTGGGCCACTATTAGGATTTGATGTTTAACATCCCCATCACATTTTAAATGTATCTGCAATTCTCTTTTACCTCAGTCAGATCCAGGCGAACACAGCCAGACATCAAATTCTAATAACACAGACACACACACACACACACACACACACACACAGCCTGTCTGTGCAAGGAGATTACATGCTGCTTCAGTGGTGAGTATGAACTTGTGTATGCCTCATGCTGTGCTCCTGTTAGAATGCTGGCGCAGCGCCAAATCCCCCCACACTTCAAGTTCATTCTGGCCATCCTCCTCCTCAACCTCACTCACTCATTCACACTCTCACACTCTCGTTCACTTTTCTCTGTCTCTTACTCGGTCAAGGCTTCATACTTTGTACTATATCCCTCTTCTGCTCTTGCTCCTTTTGTTTTTCACTCACTCTAGCTTAATCTCTCTCTCTCTCTCTCTCTCTCTCTCGCTCTCTCTCTCGCTCTCTCTGTCTTTAATTTTCACTTATCTCACATATTTTCTCTTTCATTCTCCTATTGTCTCTCACTAATTCTTACTTAATTTATCTTTCTCTCTTGCTCACTTATTCTCTCTTTCTCTTTGGCATTTTCACTTCATGCTATTTTGTTTTATCGTATTCTCTCTCTCTCTCGCTCTCTCTCTCTCTCTCTCTCTCTCTCTCGCTCTCTCTCATTCTTTCTTTCTGTAATATTCCACAGAGAGGAAAGTCATTCATCTATTCATCTCTTATCTCCAGTCTTGTGTGTTTGTGTTATGAATACCTCCTTAGAGGGATGCAGAGTTTAAATGTGTAAATGTGTTTGTGTTTGTGTGTGTGTTTGTGTGTGTGTTTGAACACACTCCCATACACACACAGCCGTTTTTTAATCTTGTATTATAGTGCAGGAGCAGCTCTGTATTAAACATCAAGCAGAATAGCAAAGAGCGGCTTTGTGTGTTCACTGACATAACAGACAGTCATTGTGGGCTTGTGTTGACCCCTGAGCTCCAGAGGAATGATCTCACTTCCTCTCATCGCTTCTGCTGCACTGTCAGCATCTCATACTGCTCTCTCACTGAAGGCCTAATCACTGTTTAATGGCCACGCTTGAGAACTGGGCACAAAAAGACACTGAGCTTTTATCCAAACTCTGTGTCTGTTATCTGGAAATAAAAGGCACCACAGCCTGCATTAGGGCCTGCTGGCGGCAGCAGCTGCTGCACCGTTTCAGTACTGACTGGCTTTGAGGTGGGCAGTAACAGTGCAGGACCAAAGCTGTCAAACCCAGCCTCAAGTATCACAGAATCGCCATAGAATATAACAGAATTAGTTTTTTAAACCTTTGAAAAGTAAAAAAAAAAAAAGACAAATCATTGCAAACATTCATTGACCAAAGTGTGGAAATAAAGTGTATCCAACATTTGGTCACAGTATTTAGAAAAACTCAATAATATAAGATTTGCTTATGAAACGGTGGAACTGTGAACGAGCTCAAGACAACACAAAAGAGATGCAACAAGATGGTCAAGATGTTCTGAAAGGGCCTAATTTGACTACAGACACATGCTACAGATACATTAAGGCTCTGCACCCTCTCACATATTTGGCACTAAAAGTGTTTTTCAGACAAATATTATTTCACAAGGCTCCTACTGTTCGAGGATGTATTTAAGTAACATGCTTTTGAGACAACGATTTGGTGGAAAGGTGGAAAAATTCCATTCGTTGGTTTGACGCACAGCCCATAAACAGCACATTAGGCTAGTTTTGTACCAAACATGTTGGCAGAATGTATCCAATTTCCATCTAAAAGTGTGACAAATGGCTTTGTATTTTGGGCCTCATGAAACTGGCCTGTAAATTCCTTCATTGCTCTTATAGTTCCTCACTCTCTCTCACTCATTCACATTTAGCAGTTACCATTAGCAATGGAACAGCTTTCACGGTGTGTCCTTGTTTGTCTTATTATTCTTATTATTCTCTTATTATTCTTGTTGACCTGTTTCAATGCTGCTGCACCTCCTCACCAACCAGTGCTGGAGCCCAGCTTCTCTAAAGGGCAGTAATACATATTCACTTGCTTATTCAAATGGCACAGGCTTTCCAACACCGCTCTAAATGTCCCCGTTCCTGTCTTGCATTTCTCTCACAAGCGGGTTCAGGTGGACCGAATGAGGCTGAACATCTGTTCATAAGATAACAGAGCGATTCCCCAGCGTACACAGACAAGCCGTATCAGTACAGCATGTGGGAAACACACACCTGTTTTCGTCTCCTTAATCTGCTTATTCAAGAAAAAGAGGTGCACCAACAATGACTGGGACAGAAAGGGGACAAGCACGGAAGAGGATAGTAGATGTAATAGGAATAAGATCAGCAGTGTAGGTAAAAATGGTTTGGCAGTTGGGGAGACATATTTTGATAAAATTGCTCCAGGCTGTTGATTGTTTGTAGCTAAATCGTTAATAACACAGAGTTTGAAGATTAGGCTGCACGAAACGTATGTCAGTCTTCAATGCGTTCTGATCTAAACTACAACACACTTTATCTGCAAAGGCCTATACAAAGATTGTAACAATATGATTATATGATTTAAAAACATTAGTTGATTTAATTTGGGCCACCTTACATCAAAGCCTACAAACTCCTTTCAAGTACTTTTCAAGCAATTGTTGAAGTTGAAATGCCAAACATAGGGCCCATAAGAAAAATTCCTAGTGCAAAATTTAAGAGTTTGGTTCGATTTTTTAAAATTTTTTTTTTTATGAATGATCTAATTATCTAATTATATAAGTGTAGTGATAAGGGTAACTCTAAAATGAGGAGCTCAGAGCCTCAACCCGGTGAGTTGTAGCCAGGGATGAGGTTGGAAACACCAATTTACAAAGAATTCTAATAATTTACTTGTACATTACCCCTGCTGGACATATATAGAAATGCCATAATGTAAATAATGAAAAATTTAATTTAAGGGTGGCAATTAAAAGCCCTTATTCAGAGACACCAGCAAGTATTCATTGTCACAGAGGGGGTACTATTCCGGGAAGGAGGCGCAGGCATGGGTTTCCGTTTCTCAGATGTACTTTATCAGCAAAAGAAACAAACGGCTCAAAGGCCAAAACTACTGAAGTATGCAAAACATATAGTATGCAAAAACAGTATGTGAGGCGAGTAGAATGTCCGAATTCGTAGTATTCGATAAACAGTAGGCGAGAAGTTCCCGGATGACCTACTGCTTCCGGCCGAATTCTGTAGTAGGCATTCGATGGGCACTGCACTATCCCATAAAGCAGCGGGAGAGGCGGCGTCATATTTGGAAAATGGCGCAAAACGGAGACGCAGCTCTTTTCAAGTGTCAGTACCTTGAGGACAACGTTAAATTACACGGTCATTGTGGTTAAATTACACTTGTGAGAAAATGCCCTCTGTAAAGGTAAAAGATAGCGCGCTGTTGTGACGACACACGACACGTGACAACATCAACACAGCGGGTGTAGTGCGTCCGAATTCCATTCATACTGCCCTCATTCATACTGTATAAAATGTACTGTTTTAACGGTAGAGCAGTATGTTCTAATTCAAATGTAGTACCTACTCAAGTAGTATGCGATTTTGGATGCAGGATAACACAAGGGACAGTTACACACGGAGCGGGTAGGTGAGGGTTGTGGAATGTTGGACTGACACACTTATATACACACATACAGTACACAGACCAAAACCAGTGAAAACATCACAACACTTATTGCTAAATCCCTGGCCAGCTTACTGATAAGCTGGCCATGGAACACCCACACCCATGTCATAATAAGAGTCCCTCGTGACAGCCTCTAGAGGCGCAGACTGGGTCGTCACATTAATGGCCTATAAAATGCTCCGGCCAGCCCAACAACAACAACCCTTCCTTACATGTATTTATCTTCACTGACAAAAGGTGACGCTGATATTAAGTGTGTTTTTTCCTTGATGCCATTTATATTTTACTTTAAAATGGTGATTTGATTTTGATTGTTTATGGCTTCTAAAGGATAAAGCTTAATTGACAAAAGTTAAGTCAGTTGGGTTTTGTTAGAAGAAAGCAAATATGTTTTTATGTGCATTTCTGAAAGGAGTTGATTTTGTACTGTCTTCTCCTTCAGACACTCCGCTCTATATCTTTAAAGCCTGGAGAACCACAGGGGGAAGGAAGGAGGGTAGGGGGGATAGGCTTCTCATAGTGGAATAAGTGTGCAATAAGGATAAGTTGATGTGTTGTTGACCTGCAGTCTCTGTGGTCATGTTTTCATGCTCAAAGCTTTCTGAAGCCTGTCAGGAAACACATACCTCTCTAATCTTTTTTCAGGAAAGGATATATGTACACTACTAGTCAAAAGTTTGGACACACCTTGTCATTCAATGATTTTTCTTTGTTTTTATTATCTTCTACATTATAGATTAATATGAAAACAAACATAATGATGAAGGAACACATGGAGTTATGCACTAAGGTAATGATGGACTGTTGTTTCTTTTACTTAGTGAAGTGGTTCCTGCAATAATGTGGAGTAGAACCATAGCGAAAGTGACCATTCTGCCAAAGCACAGATTTCTTCCTCTACATTTAATCTTTTATCAAGTGAAGCAGCGGGCAGCCAGGAACACCCACCTGGGGAGCAGAGTGTGGGGATGGTACCTTGCTCAGAGCGCCACAGAGGTGCTTAGCAGTCTTGGGAATCTAAAACACGCCTTCCTGATCCCAGGGCGAACACCCTGACCACTATGCTGCCAGTCAAATAGGATTACAGTGGACCAACCCGACCGTCACAACTGATGATCCCAAACACATTAATAAGGCAAGAAATTCCACTAATGAACTCTTGACCGAGAACACCTGTTTATTAAACACCCATTCCAGGTCAATTCCTCTGAATCTGCTTGAAAAAATGCCAAGAGTGTGTTATCAGAGCAATAGGTGATGTTTGGGGAAATGGGGAAACACTTGGCTGAAACCCAAAAACAGAAATAAAATATTATTATTAAATTATTAAAAGAATCTGTTACAAAACTATAAACATGTTTATTTAGCATTCATACAATGCACAATATAATATATAATTTGAAATGATATATTTTACTTGGCCCCACTCATGAATAGCCTAAAAGTAAGACAACTGAAATATTATACAATTAAATACCTTCTCTCATAAAACAAGTATCCAAGTGCATTTTAATATTCAGAACATGAACAAAGTGCATTCAGAGAAAGTGCTTTAAAAACTGGTGAAAGAACAACATTCTGTGGAGTCCTTTAACAAAATAGTGTATTAAAACAGAGACTGGCAGCCCATATCTTAACCATAATCACAGGAAAACTTTATTGCCTTTTCAGGCGGAGTGTGTGTGCTCTAAGAGTCTTGTCTCTTCTGTGCTTCACACTCTCTTTAGAAATGTCGGCATTCCACACTTTACAAAGGACTTTCCGAGTGTCTTTCTTATGGGGGGTTCCACTGACTGGAATAATATGGAAATGCGCCCACACTAGAGACAAGTTGACTGTAATCCAGTCTGGTGCGTGCAGTCTGCAGTTGTTGATTGTGTCTTCACTGTTTTGGCCAAATAAAAAAAATATTTTGGCCGATACCGAAAATGCATTTTTTGCCATTTTCGGCTGAAAATTTTCGGTTGCCAAATATATATATATACACACGTGTTTTTGGTTGCCATCTGTTTTGTGTTCTGTTCTTTGATTCAGAGAGTATTTAAGTTCTGTTTTGTACGTGTCACGGCGTCAGTCCATCGCATTACTTTAGCGCCTCATTTTCCTTGTTTGCAACCTGCATCTCATTTCTCACATTCATGTTCTGGTAACGGCCACTGAGCCAGGTTTGTTTTCCTGTTTTGTTCTGCTTTAAATAAAAACCACAGAAATTGATTCACATTTTCGAGTCTGGTCCATGCCCCGAGGTAGCCCCCACGACCGTGACACTATCCAGGTGGTTCAAAGCGAAATATGAAGATGCTTTTATTGCATATGATAATGGTTGGCTGTACCTGTGCCCAACTCCTTCACGGTTTCCCTGACACTGTTAAATATGGATGCACAATTAAGCAACACATTTACAAACTGTGGATTTTTTTTTTTATCAACAATTATTACTGTTACTTAGAACTAGTCACAGGGTCTATAAACTTTGTGTCTTTAGTGTCTGTGTATCAAACCGTGCTTATCATCTAGAAACAGAGCTCACCACAAAGAGCCAGAGCAATTGAAACCAGTTAAAAAACGGGTGCAGAGGTTTTGCAGGTCATTCACTCCGGTGAGTGCTCAAACTTCTTGGAGTTAGAGGACTGCAGTTGAGGAGAGCCACCAGGAACATCCTTGAGGCTGCAGAAAAGGCTTTGTGGTGGCTGTGGATCCGTAGGGGTGATCCATGGTGTGCTACTTGAACACAAGCTGGAGACTGATCACCCCCGACTTGGTTGCCCGGGCGAGGGTGTTTGATGATTAAAGACCTGAAACACGCTATAACCCCGGATTTATCACTGAAGATGTGTCCAAGTATCACCGGAAGGTGTGTTTCTTCCAGTTAGTGCTCTTTCATTGTTTACACTGTGTGCTGTGATGGGTTCATATATGGCAGTACGGTCACTTTCACTTCACGAGGTACCACACACAAAAAGAAAATCATAGTTACGTCATCTTGCATTCAGGGACATTCTGTAATCAGTTCAAAATCCTCACACTCTCAAGGGACCCTTTACTTATTGATGAAAACATACAATAAAAATGTTCTTCGCCTCATGTCGAAAATATCTTTAATCAAAGAGCACCTTCCACAAATTAAACACTTCCCATATTAATACCTTTATCTGCATCACTCTGCAAACAGAAAATAATATAATCAATCATGTAACCCACATGAGTTTCACCTCTGCACAACAAACCTGCAATGTTTTTTAATTGCTTTACATTTGTTCTTGTAACTCGTATGTTCATTTTTAATTAATTTTTTTATCATAAATAAAATGATTTAATGAAGTCAGTGCTTATTGAGCATTGTTTATTTTACTACATATCTGGTAACATATATCTTCTAGCAAAGTAAATGTCAGTCTCTAACTTTACTTGGTCCAGCTTAACATGGTAAAGCAAACATTACTCTTTTAACAAGGAATCACAAACCACAGTTATTAAATCAAACGGACAGAAAATGTTTAGCAAGCTCATAGCAGTTAGAACTACATTTCTAAGAATGCTGTTGTATGTTGTATGTATCTTTTACACCATGTGAACAGCTGACTGTATCTGTTGCTTGCCTGTGGGAAAAATGACAACTGGATAAGCGCTGGGAAGAATCCAGTTAGGGTGGCCACTGTAGGTGCTTTTGGCAGTTGACAGAGTTAGCATGGATTATTTGACTGGTATGCAGATACACAATAATACCCCATAAGCAACAAGCAGTGATGCACTGCATCTTCCAGACACTCTTCTACCATAGACTGCATTAACAGTTCCACAGTAGCTCTTTTGTGGAATCAGACCAGGCAGGTTAGCCTTTGGTCCAAAGCATGCATGTGAGCCTCAGCCAACCTAGATTCTGTCATTGGTTTATCAGTTCTGCTTGACCACGTTTGATTGGTTTATTTGCTTTTATACCAGGAACATTATTGTTTTGGAGATGTTCTGAGCCAGTGGTCTAGCCATCATGATATGGCCCTTGCCAAAGTTGCTCAGATCCTTACACGGGCCCATTTTATCTGCTTCCAACACATCAACTTCAAGATTTGTCTGGTCACTTGCTGCCTAACATATCCCACCCCTTGAAAAGTGTCATTGTAACAAGATAATCAGTGTTATTCACTTCCCCTGTCAATCATTTTACTTTAATAGCAGATCAGTGTACATGGTCTTTCTATGCCAGCAAACTGCCTGCTCTGTTGTCATTTGTGTTATCCTGACATTAGTGTTTCACTGACAGTATATATTAGTAAATGTTACAGTGTGGATTTTGTACTGTGAATAGGTCATTTAAAATTCACACAAACCTGCAATAACCTGAAATGTGAAAGGGATTTATCAGTATGCAGCTAATGCTAGAAACTCATTTGGGTAATCATATAGTGCCTTTGTCATGCAGATGAGCAGTGGATCAGATTATGATGCATATCGGAAATATTTCAAAACCTTTCCACTGTATGATAAACATTACTTGTGTCATGACAGAGCCAATTCGTCAGTTTGGGCCCTCTGTTAGCACCAAAAAGGGTTTTCTAATAATACAACGCAAAGCTACATTCTATTTAATAACTAATGGTGGCGCACATTTTTTGTTGTTCTAGTGTATACACAGTTGCACCTCCATATGTTTAACCTGGAGCTTGTAACAGTAGTAATTTTTACAGTGATTCCTTCAGTAAGAACCTGTTTTCCTTTTCTAAGCAACTATTTTCCTACAGCTCATATTCACAGTCAGTGATGTATAAAGGACATCCAGAAGGCTTAAAATATGGGTCCCACTCATTGTAAATATCGATGTGACTGGCTGAAGTCACCTCCTAGTTTTATTGGTAGTTATTTGAATGTTCAAGACCCTCTGTCCAGCTCCAGTGGGAGAACTATATCTAGAACTATTTTGATCTGGATACATTTTTCTTGGGACATTTTTTTCAGAAATTTGACAAAACATGACAATGAAATAAGGTTAATAGTGCAATACAATTACACTTTTAATTAAAAGTGATGGAAATGAAAAACTGTTACAAACTCCCAGAAATCATTAGATTTTTTTCTGAAGGCCTGAGAAACTCTTCCTGAATTCACCACACGAGTGACATCTTTTTCAGGTCTTATATCAATGATGCAATATGGATGATGTCTGAGTTCGTTATAGAAAAAACAAACCATGGAGAATAGTGTCTATCCTCTGAGAGTAACCTTGGAATCACGCGGAGACTCAAGTGCGAATGATTGCTAGGGGGAAGCACTCATCAGTTTGAGGGCTGACCTTGATGTGACATGATGGCACTTTACCATAAAGGGCCAGGTGGTGGATAAAGACTGGCTCGTCTCAGTAAGGCAGCTGGTGTTACCACTTCAGTTTTGACGTGTGCAGCGTTAAGGTAGTGCCACATACTTTATTGATCGCTGCTGGGGAGCCATCTGGCTGCCCCATGAACTCTTCCAGTTACCAAGTTACCAAGTCATTAACTGTTAATGCAGAGTTAAAGGCTTAGATGTTTATGCCTCAGATTCATATGTTTCCATTTTGAAGTGCAGGGTTAATCATCCAGCCAGCTCACCCAACTAGACAGCGGATTAATGAGTTTGACGTTCCATTAGCAAAGAGCCCTTTAGCCTCCTGACCACCCATGCCCTGATCCAATTGTGCCTTGTAATTAATTCATTTGAGATGGACATCTCTGGTCACCCAGAAAATGTGTCTTTATCATTACAGACATGTTCATCAGAGCGTAGAAAAGTGTGTGCTGATGGAACCAACTGCACGAATCGTTCCTTTTCTTTCACACAGTTCAAGAAGTCAAGTTATATTGTCGACACATGAGGTCATCAATCATATGCAGGAATGCTTTTCAGCTCATCTTGCCCCTGTGCCTTCTCCTGTCATGTCACATAATCTTTTTAATATTCCTTGCCTCTGGCTGGTTAAAGCCACCATTGGATCAAACGCTGTGCAGACAGCACAAGCATAATTGCCATAATTCCACCAGAAAGGAAGCTGCAGTGTGTGTAATGCTTCAACACATCGCACCTCAGCTACATAAAGAGACCATACAGGTTCCATTCACTGTCAGGTTGTTTATGTGGACTCCATTTAAAGAATATTTTGCTCGTACTCTAGCACATATGACCTGAGGAAGTAAACATTAGAGATGTAACTAAATGCAAATATGTGCCTCGGAATAAATAGATGATTTTTATTGGATAAAATGGTTTCCATGTGTTTTTTTAACTGCAGGAGGAAAACAGGGTTGGGTGAAATGACCTAGAAATATTTTTTTCAGGCAATATTGGGATACATATCAATATACTGAGATTTTGAAATTTCAGATAGACCACTTGATAAATGCTCAGTTTAATATAATCACAACAGAATGAGAACTGTAGTAGTCCCTGCAACATATGCCTGCATAACCATTGTTTGTTTACTATCTTCCTTGTGATTCCTTAGTCGCTGCCAAATGATGGGTCCTGTGTTTCAGTGGATCCGATTAATCTACCCAGTAGGATTTGTGTGAGTATTTAGATTGTGTTGATTTAGACATGTTCAGGTCTGCAAATGATAAAGTCCCTGGATCTGGAAACTCATGTGGCCATTTCTACCATCATCTAAAACACAAAGGGACAGTTCTCACATCACCCCCAGTGTGCACTATCATCAGCCCCAGCCCAGCAGCACTACCACTGAATCACCCAGAACCACCATCGAGGCTGGAGCCTCCGTTTTGATTCATTCCAAATGGCCTCTTCCCCATTCCTTCCACCACACTAGTATGACCTTCCTGATATCGAAGAGATATGTTCTGACCCTTCAGCTGGCCTGGACTTTTCCTCCTCACCAAAGTGGTGACCAGCTGTCTCTGGTACTCTCAGACATTTTCAACACCTCCCTGGAGACACGCCATGTGTTGGTCTGCTTTAAAGCATCCACCATCATTCCCATCCATAAGAACCCCATCACAGGACTGAATGGACCCTGTAGTAATGAAATTGTTGAAGCACCTTGACCTGACATGGTTCAGCTCCATCAGCACTCCCCTCCACTTTAGAGTCCTTCCACCTTCAGGGCACCATCATTTCCTACGAAGTATGAGCTGAACATCAGGAAAGTCCAGCAGAGAAGGTACATTTACATTTAGCTTATGGCAATTAGCAGACACTTTAATCTAAAGTGACTTCCATTCCCTAACAACTTGGGGTTAAAGGTCTTGCTCAGGAACTTTTGTTTGTCGTGATTAGCATTTCTGATGAGCTGCCGTCATTAAACACTCCTCTATTACAAACTGAAACTCGGCTTCTTGGCATAGAGTACTGTCCTGCACAATAAACAGCTGCACACCCTGCATGCAAAAACAGATGTGCAGAATGCATCTCCCCAATTGTAAACTCCCCACACTGAGCTCAACAAATACAGTGACAAACACAGCATTGCACCCTAATAATAAGAATGCTCCTGCTTCTCTCAGCTTTTTGCTGCCAAGTGTTCAGTTGCAGTAGGTTGCTTAGATGAGGTACTTTCTATACACTTTCATTTTGGTGTGAAATTAAATGCCAAAAATGTTAAGAATAACTTCACGTCAATAACCTCATCAAACTCCTCTCTTCTGCTCACAATAAAGTCAAAAGTTTGAAATCTACCCTTTTCTACATTTTTCTGCTTGTTTCAGAGATCTGTGAGGTCAATTATAGCATGCTTTTGTCATCACCTGCCATAACATCTAAAGCTTGTGATGTTTGAGAGCAACAGTTATCTCTGCATTGACTCCCTCGTCTTGAAGTGAAGCTTTTCTGCTGTTTTGTTCGGGAGGTCAAGAGCTCATGCTTTTCACCTGCCCTGCTGCTGAGTACTGTTCTTTGAAGCTCAACTCTGCTCTCTTCCCTTCCCATCATTTTCCTCTCCCCCATCCTGTGTTTTCCCCTGCAGGTATCGCCGTAGCCAGCGCCCTCATTGATATCTCCCAGCAGAAGCCAGGCGACTTCAAAGACCAGGGCTCAGACACGAAGAGTCGCAAACAGCACCTTGCGGTGCACCATAGTACTTGTGTTTGAACCGCCCGACTGACCTGGGCAGGCTGTGGCCTCAGATCCTGCCTTGTTTATTTATGTTTTTTTTTTTGTCCACCTGTCACCCTGTTTCCTCCTCTTTTATCGGAAGAAGTTCTTGAAGTGTAAATGACAGTGCTGTGTCATAAGTGTTCTGTTAAAAGCCAGTGGAATGCTGTCCTCAGTCCCTCTACACACTTTATATACCTGTATATTTTTGGACTATTCTCTTTTCGACCACACAATTTTCCACTTATCATAGATGCAATCAAGACAATCACACAAGACATGTTTGAAGTCCAATATTGTACTTTTTAAGCGCAGGAGCTATGAAAATGGATGCCCACTGACCGTATGATTGCACTTTGTACTTCCCAATTATAGACTATACATCAGTGTCACTGCTGTGCTGAGAGTGTATTTTGTAAGCACGATGAGTTCATGGTGACCAGTTTTTGGGCGGGCCTTACTATGAAACCGAGGCCATAGAATCAAGACTGGGGAGTTGGAGCTTCATCAATGTCAAATAAAATGTATAATAAATTAATTCATTTCCAAAACCCACCCAAACCCCGTTCAGCAATTTTCCTGATGCTTTTCTGAATAAGGGAATATTTTAGCCAGCATTTACAGAACCAGGTGTGAAGCGTGCGTGACAGATCAAAACTGGGTCTGCTATTATGTTTTTTTTTCTCTAAATATAATGTACAATGTGTGAAATGTGGTTTCATAAGTAAAATGTATCATCAGATTCTTCCTGACTCTGTTCAAGCAGCACTAACTTTTGAAGCTACAATTTTCTTAATTAGACAATTCTGAAGCCGATTTTTATTTTTTTTGCCAGTTGTTTTTTTTTAACCAAGCAGTTGTGTGATCTACCTTATTTATCCAGGCCAGCTACACCAATATGTAATAATTCACTGCACTTAACAGTCTAGAACAGTGCTTATGCAGTAGCTGGTCCCGTTTGGAAAAGAGCCTCTTTTGCTTTGGTTGTTAACTCTTGTTTCCACAGGTGTTTGAAAGTACTATGTGTTGGCAGTGGACAAGTGTGAGCCCTCCAGCATCATTGCGGATAACTTGCTCTATTGGTTTGGTTATTGCAGACAGCTGTTTAAATGTGCATCCTACTGGAAAGGTGACAGGGTTGTGTTATTGAGAACATAAAATACAGCAAGTATAACATCTGAAGAGAAGTGCCTAGTTTCAGCTTACAGGCATGTGTGTGGCCATTTGCTTTGTTGTTCTGGGTGATTTGAGTCGAGCAACATGTGTTAAACAGAAGCAGGACCCCGCTTTCTTCTCTCTCTCTCTCTCTCTCTCTCTCTCTCTCTCTCGCTTTCTCTCGCTCTCTTTATCTCTCTCTCATTCTCTCTATAGATTTATTTATCCATCTAGTTTGTCCAACACATTCCACAAAGGCTCAATTAGATTGTGATCTGAGGAATTTGGAGACCAAGTCGTCTTTGAACTCTTTGGTTCTTCAAACAATTCCTGAACAATGCCGGGCACACTGACCTGCTGAAAGAGGCCACTGTCTTTGAGGAACACTGTTGCCATGAAGGGGTGGGCTGCAACAATATTTAGGATGATGGTGCATGTCAAAGTAACATCCATGTGAATGCCAGATCCAAAGGTTCCCAGCAGAAAGTTACACAGAGCATCACTCTTCCAGCTTGTGTTCTTCCCTTAATGCATCCCGGGGCTATATCCTCCCTAAAACACCAGTTGTGAAAAAAATTGAATGAGTGGGTCAATATAAATGCTGCAAAATTGCTTAGGAATCATCATTTTACATTTACTTTAAATATAATTTATACATTTTGTATAATTACTATTTTTAAGGGAGTTTTTCAAAATTGAGTCATGATTACTGTTGCTATGATCAAATGGTTTATAATGTGTTAGAGCTATTATTATTATTATTATTATTATTATTGTTATTATTATGGCAGCTGGATGGCCTTTCACATTGTGCTGTGGTGTGTTCACGTGTGACTATAAGGGTTAATATAAAAATATATTATTATTTAAATTAGAGCTGTCCTCTGTGTCATGATTACCATCTATTATCTATAGTTTTTGTAAGTAATTTACTGTAAGCAGGTAGGAAAATAATGATGGCCTTTTTGTTGAAACATTTTTTTAGGCTTTTTTGTGCTGAGCAAGGACTAAATATGCCATGCATGACATCAGATCCAAGAACCAATGAGAGTAGCCAGCTACAGTGGGAATAGAGGGCTGGTTTGAGAAATCACTGCCGGAATAACAAGGCAGTATAGTCTGGCTTTTTCTCTGAATTTAGTTTTTTTTTTTTAAAGTGATTCTGACTAGTATAATGTCTCTGTCATGTGAGCTACCCATGATAACCAGAACCACCACTGGAATTGCATTTACACCACTGGTCAACCGTGAATCATTTTCTCAGTGAGAAGTCATTCTTCAAGCAGTGTGTGAATGTATAGCACGTGCACCTATGATTATTGAGTAGGACTCGTAATCAGTGACTTTTACAGGGACTCGGACTCATTTCCTAACGTGACATATTTTCTTTGTCATTCACCGTTCACAATACCGCAGCATTATGAATGGTGACTCGTCACCCTCCTCTGCCCATTGTGTTTGAATACCCCCATCCAGTCGACCTCTGCACAGAAGATTGATGGACTTTCCAGACCTCAATCTTTATACCATTATGTTCCACTTATGTCTGGTAATTGTCCTCATCCGACAGCGAATGATCAAGCAGACTACAAAGCCTGGAGTTGTTTCAGGGTCACGTACACCCACATCGTGAGAAGAATGCCTCCTCAGTTAGTGTGTGTGCACGCTGTGCTTCTGTGCCTAACACAATCATCTCCGCCACCAGTGTGAAAGCCTCTGCCTTCTGTTTCTCGACCCAAGAACACAATGAGCTGCAGTAAGACATTTATGCTGCCACATCAGATCATTCTAGTCTTTATACTGGTGAGCAATACAGAAGGTGGATTTTCTTTCATTTTTGTTCCGCACACTCAGGACAGGAGTTCAATAGTTCAAGCCATAATTACATGCCTTGATCTTCTTGTCTATTAAGCATGAGCCCAAGCGCAGGTCAGTTCAGATGGACAGAGAATGTCAATGCATGCAATGTCAATGGGAAGAAGCTCCTAACCCAGTGGTGGAAATGTGTTTATTCAGTGACGTAAAGATCTCCAGTCAGTGAGTGAAAGTGATGAATTCATCTCTTCCTTGACTCCTGATTTCTGCGACTGAATAAGCAATCACCCAGTCATCAGCAGATTCAATCCTGTGTGATGCCCTGGCCATCCGTGACTCCAAGACAGCTTAACTGACCCTGCTCTCACTGGGTGAGTAGGATGCTCGTCGTTGTAGGAAACAAAGTAAGTCAAATGATATTTACATATCTGTATAAGCTACGAACACTTTAATTATATAATTGTTGTACACACCTGCGATTTCAAATCAGCAGTCATCATAATCCACTGAGTATTGCAATCCAATATAGGTTTGTCACAATAGGTACCATATAGAAATAATATTTACAAAGTAATTTGAAAACCCGTTGACTGGAAAAACACTTTGAGGCTGATGCTGGTGCTGGAGCTCCATCACTTTGGTGTCTTTTGTGGGCTTTCTGTTGTTACTGAGTGAAGGGGAAAATTCACCATGTTTACTGTCCATGGTAGTCAACCGTATGCTACACATGCAAAGAACGAAAACACTGGAGTATGCTTTTAACAGAACATTGTAGTACCTAGTATCACCATCAGCCAATCAGTTCCATCCACTTTGCCTGGAATAAACAGTATCTTCTACCAGGAAATGAGCGGGGTGGTCACATTTGGTATATAATGACTTCAGAGCGTGTCGTTCCCAGCTATTTATTTAACCAAGTATGTAAGATTACTGTAAACCACAAGTCCGACAAAACGAACACATTTTCTGAAGTAAAAGTGAACCACTGGCCATATCCTGTGGGGGTTTATTACCACACTAACAATATTTGTCCTGTTTAAAGCTGTTTTGTAAAAAGACCATCAATTGTAATGAGGTTTTGCGGTTAGCAATACTCCCCTAGCAGTATCATGAAACACTGTTGGCTTGTGTGTCTTTAGAGTGCAGTAACTCTAAGTTACCGTAGCGATATATTTGGGAAAGCAGGTCTGACCACAAATTATTTCTCACAAATTGTCCACAAACTGTCTAATTTCCAGGGTAGTGTCCTTGTGTATGAGTGGAGGGGGACTAAGCCTCACTGGAGTGTTTCCAAAATAATCTAGCAGTGCATTCCCTCACACCTTTTCTCAAGGAAAGCTACATGCAAACAATGGTCTTGTATACACACCAACACATACAGACACTAACACTAATGCTGTCTTCCTAGAAAATCCCTTGACACAAATATTGTCCTTCACAACAAGGAAGCATGTTCAGATTGACATATTGTTGCCTGGAGACAATGATTAGACTTGCATGAGCTGGATGTTCATTATTAGAGTGTTGCAGCAGGTGAATGGGGCTCTTTGCTGCTGATGTGTGCAGGGGCTCCCTGTGCCTGAGGGACCCTTGTCAGACCCCAGATTGCAATACTCGGACACATAATCAGTTATTAATATTAGTGATGATAGCTTCCGCACTGTTGCTGATTCATAATAACTTTTAGTTTTACCTCCTCCTTAACCTTGTCACACACGAATCCCCCACAGCACACAGTGTGAAATTATTTTTCTGCATGTAACCGATTCACCAAGTGAAGTAGTGGGCAGCCACCAACAGCATGCCTGGGGAGCAGTGTATGGGGACCTTACTCAAGAGCACCTCCGGGGTGCCACTGGCAGTCCTGAGATTCAAACTCACAACCTTCTGATCACAGGGGCCACCAGTTTTAATGCACTGACCAGGAATTGGCCTACCACCTAGCAGATGAGAATTCTGCTACTGAAGCAGTGCTTGGTTAAAGTCAGTGGTTTAAATACTTGTGGTTTGCTCTCCTTGGTCTGAATGGCTTCAGAACTTCAGAAGAAGGCTGTAGGCCTCTTCTGTTGCAAAAAAGAGCTTTTGGACGTATTAAGCAGGTGGTGATGAAATTTAGACCTGGCATTAACATGAAAGTACACCTGAACATTAAACCAACTTATGACTTCTGCTCTATGGTTCTCCAACAAATGCTGAATTTTTAAGGTAAAAGAATTGGGTGGGGGGGTTCCGGAATGTCTTAACATTGTCAGTTAGTAATGAAATGTCACTAACTTTGAATAATAAAGTTATTTATTGTTCATTTTTGTCAAATTTTCCAACTTCTTCAATGTATGTAAGTATGATAGATGCAAATGGTAGCATAATATGGGAATATACCAAATGTTTTGCTGCAGATTTGACCAAAATAAAATCATACAAGAAGACACTTTTGGTCTGTACACAAGAGAAGAAAGACTGGAAAGAGACTTAAAATAGTTAACTGTTAAATATATTAATACGGCATACAACATGAAGGCAGTCCAAGGTTTTCTGCAATGTCAGTTTGCTAAATTGAGGTAATGTCTCTCTGTATAGTACTTTGCTGATTGGGTTTTTCCTCCAGCCACAAAATGATTCAGCCAGTTTAAAAAGGCACTGGCACTGTGGTGTTGTAATTTGGGGCCATTCTGTGGATTATCACTTATCATAACCCTTGAATTTGAAAGGCAGTTTGACATGTGCTATCAAGAATCCAATTTCCTGCACCTTTTAGGGTCTTACATTTGAATTGTTTGTTTATTTTTGATACATTATTTAAAAATATTTTTTATTCCTGGGAAAGCATCTCCCTGATTTATTCATTACTTTGCATGTATGTATGTATGTATGTATGTAATGTATTTACAGTGCTATGCAAATGTCTTGAGCCAGCCTTCATTTTTTCACGTTGTGCTTCCAAAAAGCCAGTTTTTCTATTCTTTTTAAAGTAGTGCTAAGGAAAAGTCCTGCAGACTTCCTGAAAGGCTTTCAAAGGCTCTCATTCTCAGTCCAGGCCCTGAACCTGAGCATGTTCAGAGGAATGTGTTTTGTTAATGAAGCCACATAGTGACCTACGAATGAATCATTCAGGCAGAACAAATATGTCTAACTGAAGGCCTGAACCAGTGAAGAAACGGGTGGAGATGATTCCAGATGATCATTGCGGTGCTGAATGCTGAGTGGTTGGAACTCCTTTATCTAGGTAGCTTTAATTTTGCTGCCTGTCATAGTAAAAGGTTTGTTCCCATTTTATTTACTTATTCTACTCAATATGTAAGACAATTAGACAGGCATTAAACAAGGTTCAAAAGATGAGAAATACATAAATAAATGGTGGTGGCTGTAGACTTCTGCACAAGACTACATCAAACTATACCTAACAATCATGAGTGTGTGCAGAGATAAGTGGAAAGTGACCATATTGTTTGATCACCAATATATGAAATTATTTCCCTATCCAGCTGTCTCGCATGATTCTCATTTGTTACTGTCCAATTTTGCCACAGAAACATCCTATAAAGCGTCTATTACTTGTGGACGGACCTTCTTAGTCTGTTTGGACGGCCAGATCCTGTGTTCCATCACTTTGCAGAGCGACCAAATCAAAGAGACCCAACTTATTCCCTACGAATCCAGGTCCAAGTGTCGTCTGATTATGTAAGACTTTGTTCTTGGCATTTTGGTTTCATTTCGGACGACTGTGTCACAAGCAAGTCTGATGCTTCCTGGTACAACTGTAAGTTATAAAAAGGTCAGTCTCTGTTGGGTGTTCCTCTAAAATGTTGTCTGAAAAGGCCAGAGATTTAGTCATTAGGTGTAAAAACCTTTCCAACCCACAAGAGACAACACTGCTGCCTGCTGTGCCCATCTTTAGAGCCGTCTCTGTGCCTGAAAATGAACCCGGAGAAGTTGGTGCTTTCTGGAAAGAGTTATGATGCCATTTGACTTATTCCACACTGGCAGTCCATCCAAACAAGTGGACAAATCTGAAGTGCAAATTCTGAACTTTCAATCTATACCATGTATATTTTTGTAAGTAAGGCTCGAAACACATGCATTCATATTTATTCCAAAAAGCGACAGTTTTCATCACATATTTTAAGCTAATGACATAAGAATCAACTAAAGCAATGTTTATGACAACCAGCTCTTGTTGATATAGGCCTTAATTTCCTCAACAATTTGAACAAATTCCTCCGGGATAAATAAAGTTTTCTGATTCTGATTCTGATTAATTACTGCCTGTGTGGGTTTATTTAAGTTAAAAGGCTTACATAGATGTTATTAAACTTTGCTGGCCTTCAGTGAAGTGGTACAAAGATGTTTTGTTAGTAGTAGTAGTAGGGGTTAGGACATTCGCCCTGCAATCAGGAAGTCGTGGGTTCGAATCCCAAGACTGCTAAGCACCTCTGAGGTACCCTTGACCAAGGTACCGTCCCCACACACTGCCCCCTGCTTCACTTGGTGAATGGGTTAAATGCAGGGGAAGAATTTCGTGCTGTTCACACTGTGTGCTGTGGTGTGTTCACATATGACAGAATGTTCACTTCATTATTCTTCTCCTACAGTTTATGAAATGTTGTCACGGTTCCAACGTCAACATGTTAATTTATAATCAGTATAGTGCACATCTACTCAGATTTTGGATCAGTTGATCGGGGTCTGAGTTCAGATTGCTTAAAATATAAATTTTTGTAGTTGAGAACCAGGTCTTAGTCACCAGAAAGTCCATAAGTTCAAACTACACTATGTGTAGAGAGAGCTTATGTTAGTTTGATTTGAACACTATAAAAAGTTACAGTTGTGAGTACAAACAGAAAAAGCCTGTAGTGCAGAATAAAAGCTGTTAGTCCAAAGTGTCAATAGACTGTACATGTAATTTAGGTAACAAACTCTGCAATTAAGTAACTACTGACAAAGTTTCTCTTGAGCAATATAGCAAAAGCAATGACTTGACTTCTTTGGGTTAATGAAGTAAGCACTAAGAATCAGTGGAGACCGTCTTCTTGCTGATAGGATAGCTAGCATAATAAGTAGCACATTTTCTGAGGAAGAGAAGAGATGTAAGATCTTCAGGTAATCAGTGAAAATTAGTGGTAAAAAAGATCCTTAGTGTAAAGCCTCCCTTCTCCCTGCCTCCTGTCAGTCTCTAGAATTGGGGAACTCTTGTGTTCTTTGCGTTTAGGTCATTTGAATTTTGAAAAATTAGACATCCCTGCTCTTGAATCTTATACCTTATAAAAACATATGTCTTATAATCACATATACTGAGTAAACCTCTTCTGCTCTACTGGGGAGGGGGGCAGCAGCAGGGGTTACAGGTTGCTGGACAGTGTAGCTTTGATGGGACAAAATGAGCTCAACCTGCAGGCATACATTTTTAATATGCATTTCCATGTGAATCATCATACTAGGGACTTATTACTGCTTATCATTTATGATGTAAGGGAACTGTAAAGGGTGGTAGTAGTCTGGTAGTAAATCATATGTCTGTGTACCCGATGCCTGTGTACCCCCACTTTCTACCATTGTGTCCATAAGCAAAACACGAACCCACGTAACCCTCAGTGTAAACTAAATACTAAATCAAACTTCATATGATCAGGGCCATGATCTAACCAAGCCTTAAATGGCAATTTTGATTTGCTTGTGTTTGGTCGCCATTATCTTCTGAATATTGTCGATAATGCTCCTGAACTCACATGAAAGAACAACACTCCATCTGCCAGGCTTCTCCAAAAGTATACAAAATAATGGTAAAAGAAACTTGTGGTCCATCCAGATTGCTCCAGATGCTTATGAGGTTTAACATTGCACTGTCCCTCCACTGAATACCTCCCTCACAGCTGCCCTCCATCTTTCCTACAAACTAATTGCTGTCAGTAGGGAATTGTGCACCAAACTGGTGTAAACATTTGCAGAAACTCTCATTTTCTATATAGGTTTTATAATATAGGTCTCAGGTGGAGGTCCAGTCACATGACCGATTTATACTTAGCTGTTTCATTCATTCAGAGAATTTTGATACATTTATATGATCAACATGACAGATGTGTGCAATTATTTTAGAGAAGCCAATGACCAAGCAAATTTAAACACCAAAAAATCTTATAATACCAAAAATTAAGGCTCAAAACCTAAAATTATATATATATATATAAAACAATTGAACATTTTACAGATGATATTAAACTTGTTTTGCAGAAAACAAATAAATATTTTTAAAAAGACTGCCGTGTTATATGATTGTGTATACACTATTTATATTTGTTATATATTGAGAATTACATGTACCTGTGACGGTTCGGCCAGTGGCCGGTGAGGGCCACTGCTTTTGAGTTATTTCACAGTCCTGTTTGCTTGTGTTCACGGTTTAGGGTCTCTTATTTTGACATGTCTGTTTGTTTTGGTTCTATGGTCACGTGTTCTTGGTGTCATATGGTTTTCTGTTCATGTATCACGTGCTTTTCTGTTTCAGCTGTTTTCTGTTCATGTATCACGTGTCCCACCTGGTTTGTGTTCACCCTGATTATTAGTATTATTTAAGTCCTGTTTGTGTTTCAGTCCGGTTATCTGTCCATCGTCTTTGAGCACCTCATTTAAATGCACATTTGCTGAGTCTAGGATCTGTAGTGAGGTTTTCTGTTTTTCTTGCGGCCATTGCGCCAGGTGTTTGTTTGCTTTACCTTGGTCTCCGTTTCCGTCCGTGCTCAGAGGAAGCTCACGTCCAAGGGGGACTAGCCCCCACTAGTGGTATTTGTGGTGTTCTGGTTGTTGATGGAAAATCCTATAATGTAGACCGGGCATAAAAAGACTGACAAGGGATGTTCTAACACCAAACCCCAAAAGCATCACAGAACCCCATTAAAATCCCATCACTAAATTGAATTGTCTTTTATTAATGTGTACAGTTGAAACCGGGTGGACATTTCAGATATCACATTATTTCACAGTCTCAGAAGTGTGGAAACACTCAGGCTGTAAAAGAAAAGAATAGAATTCCTTTTGGTTTCTTAATTTGGGTGTAAGATTGTAGGAAGAAAATCCAGTTGGGGTAGAGCTGAGTTTTGATGGTCTTGTGTCTGAATTTAATGTTTAATTTACAAAACTTATCAGGCAAACAGCACATACTCCCTCCAACTAACTAGTGATGGGCCATGATTTTTGAATATTCAAACAGTCAGCAAAATGTAAATCTTGATAAACATAACTGCTTTAGATTAACCTAAAAGAAGTCTTTACATGTCCTGGAAACTTTCTCACACAACTTTATCCCTGACTTTACCTCACTAGGCCCCAAAGTGACATGTTCATAACTTACTGATGCAGTCACATGACACTCTGTGAATTTGGCTACCTATGACATCATTTGCAAGATGGCCACCTGCAGGGTAATCACACCTGACCAAATCATCTCATTTCCAACATCCTAAAGGTGTGTTTCAACCAGATTAACAATTCTGATACTTAAATAAGATGTCAAATATTACATTTAACATGTTCTGATATCATTTCCTTAGGAAATTGATTTAAAACAAGTTCCGACAACATTGTGGTAACATTGATGTCACATCCAGCATTTAACTTTAACATAGTCGTGGAAAATATGATGTGACGTTTTTGTCCTAGTAAAAAAAATGTTCAGTTCAAAGCCCATTTAAACAAATATAATAATGTGAAATGTATAAAATAATTAATAATATATGTTACAAAACAATTTTTAAACATCTGTATGTAAAAACAAACATGTCCTTACGGTGGTTCTAATTCAATGTAATTTTATAATATTTTTGTAGTATGGCTAAACACTACAATGTACTAGACATTGTCTTTGGAGATGACAGAGACTTTGAGGGATGAGAAGATAGCTCAGATGAAGACCTTGAAGACCCAGATTACACTCCCAGCAAAAAAGACACTGAGAGTGATGAGTCAAGTGGGTGTAATAATTCAGACAGTGAATCAAATGATTTAGATGAAGTATCACAAACAAACATGATCCCGGTGTGGAAGGGTGGGGGTGTAGACCTCCTTGATCCATGTGTTGTAAGGTACAAGTACCACATGAGCTCACGGAGGTGGTACCTCTACCTCTTCTGGCAAACCATCATGTTAGGCCTCGTTAATAGCCTGCCACTAGTCTGATTCTCGTGCAGGAACAAAGGGGTCAGCCAACACTTGATACCCCACCTCTACCACTGCCCAAGAGAGTGCGTGTTGACGTTCTGGTTGATGAAGGCACTGACCAAGTTGCACACTGGCCTGTGAAGTGTGAAAAGCGAGGCTATTACAAATTATGCAAAGTCAATGCAACCACCACCCTCTGTGAGAAGTGTGATGTGCGTCTTTGCTTCACTGAAGAACAAAATAGTTTCAGATGTTTCTAGGCTAAAACATGGTGCTATTACTTCAGTATTCTTTAATAGCTTTGTTGCACTATGTGCATGTTTTCTGAAGGTTACATCTGTATGTAGCTCAGTTTTTTTTTACAGCTACAGTAACTTGTTGCATAATTATCCATTATGAGGTAGTTTTTATTATTCAGTTTGCACATTTTTTGTTGTAAAACTAGACAAATATTTTTTGTTAAACTTAAGCATTAAAGTAGAATATTATTGTATCCTGTGGAAATGCAAATAAAAAATAAATAAATTTACTATAAACGCCCGATGTGACATATATGTAACTTGCCAGATCTTTGCCAATAGGGGGCAGACCATTTGGTCTGTTTCATATTCCCCATAATTTTCCTTTAAGGGTTCTTGTGTATGGGTTAAGCCACCCAACGCCCTCCACATGATCGCCTGACAGAGGCAACTTCTTTTATGCACATTAGGTACAACTTTTTATATTTTTTGCAGCATTAATGTGTACTGAATACTTTATTATATCAGTTTTGTTCATTCAAACATATCCTACGGAACTGATTTACAGCAATTATTGGCTGTTTTGTAGATGATTTACATAACATTTACATCTATTCTGCTGTAAGATTAGTGTGCTTATTGAATCTACCTGCTGCTGTGTCATTCTGGTAAGCTAGCATAAATTTTTAGTCTGTATTTTTAACTGTACTGCTAGTTTCTGCATTTAGCCTGTCTTTTTTGAGTGCTCATACTGTGAGGTGTCAGCTAAGTTTCACTGCACTAGTTAGACAAAGGCTCACCTGGTATCAGTTA
>JBBPDB010074072.1:0-10075 GCA_037974465.1 Brachypetersius altus | reverse complement strand
AGTTTTTCCTTGCCACTGTCGCCGTTACTCCTGGCTTGCTCATCAGAGGCATTTCATTCACACACACACATTTATTTTACATTTATTTCATTTTGTAAAGCTTCTTTGTGACAATGACCATTGTTAAAAGCGCTATATAAATAAAATTGAATTGAATTGAATTAAGTTGGTATATATATATATATACTTACTCTGAAGTGCAATGCTGCCCATAGGTCTAAATAATGTTACAAAAACACATATATATTATATACATACAAATATATTTAAATTATTTAGACCAATAGGCAGTACCACATCCCTTTGTAACACCATTTTGTTTCCATTGCACAGGACAGTGAAGCAACCCTGTCAGATGACTGTGGTTTGGAGGAAGTATCTGTAAGTGCGTAATTTGGCCTGAATTTGTATTTGTATGTAGTTGTGTACCTCTATGTATCTCTGACTGCAGTATGATTTGCAGGCAGAGAGGCCTGGTACAGTGGCGGCAGTCTTGTAATTAATTTTACTTCCTATATGACATGTATTGACCATTAAATGTTGATCATATGACACAGGGTGACATCCGTGTGCTCTATTAAAGAAATCTTCAGCAGAAAATAGAGTACACTGAGTTAAAGGGAAAAAAAGTTTATCGTTGAAATTGAACTTCAAGCTGTCATGAGGCAAAAAGTTCAACTAGAAATCGAGTTGCTGCAAAAGGAACTTCCGAGTAAGTAAAAATACACTTTCATACAGAGCTCCATTGATGACTTTGCGTGATATATAATGTTTTTTTCCAGGCAAATGATGACCGGCTTTTTTTTTATTGATATATGAAAATGAACAGAATGCTGAAATAAATTTAAATGAAAACTATGTCATGTTTTTATTATTCAAAATTGTGTTGCACAATTCTGTCCCGTGCAGCTCTGCCACTAGGTTGGTCCAAGTGCACTGGCTGGAGGTCATCATCAGGCTGCACCTCCACCACAGGAGTCCTCTCCTTTCTGATGGTGGCAATGTTGTGCAGTACGGCACATGCAACAATAATGTCACATGCCCTGTGAGGTGCAACCCTCAGACTTTTCAGACTAAAATCTTCCCTTTATTTGCCCAAAGGTAATTTCACTGCATGCCCTTGTCCTGGTTAGAGCTGATTTGTAGCGGGTTTGTGGCCCAGGGTTGTGGTCAGGGAACGATGTCATAAAATACTGCCTGCATGCATAACCCCTGTCTCCAAGGAGAATCCCATCGTAGGCCCTTGTGTAATGGAGAAATGCTGTTATGTTAGACCCAAAATAAGTATGAAATATTATCAAAATAAGTCTCTTTCTTACCACCTTCAAATAATGTGAAAGTGACCATTTGTCATACGTGAACACACCACATCACACAGTGTGAACAGCACGAAATTCCTCCTCTGCATTTAACCACCAAGTGAACATTTCCCTTTTTTTATAGAAAATGACCTGTATGTATCTGTTTGAAATCAATAAGAGAATCAAATACTGCATTATCTTTAGTTATATTGATATTTATTAATGGAAAAACAGTGATACACAAACTACATGCTCGGGAGCAGGTTTACTTTATGTAAACAGGATTAGTTTGCTTATGGAGCTGTTGCTATGACAGCAAGTCCCGGATGAGCGTCGAAGAACCGAATGGTCCAAGATAACGCGAAATCGTCAACAATCAAATCCGGCTATCTTTCTTAGCGAGGTACAAAGAATACCCCCCAGTAATCAAAAAACAAAACACAAGCAGGTGAAAACCAAAACCGTGACAGTACCCCCCACCCCCTTAAAGCCGCAACACCGGGGCGGCAAGCCCAAAAGAGGTCCAACAGAAAAACCATCCCCAAAACAAAAAAAACAAGGGCGGGCGAGGCGGGGGAAGGCAGGGGCAAGGACAACGCTCCCCTTCCCCACTTGCGTCGTTCCCCCACTGTCCTGGGCCGGACGACGTGTTTGCGAACCGCTGGACGTAGTCCCTGTCCCACGGTCCGTGTCCCTCACTTAGGAAACCCTCAGTGTCCACGGCGGTAGTCCCGCCACCAGGAAGGCCTTCGGCCGGCAGGGTGCTGTTAGTCCCCAAGTCCGGGCTTTGTTTATCCAGCCCCTTAGAGCACCCTGCCGCGAGCCTCCCCGCAGGTTCACAGTGGCAGTCTTTCCCATAAGTCCCTCTGTGGGCCTTGACTTGGTGCTCACCACGCCCTGCATCGCAGTCTGTACTGAAGGCCCCTCCGCGGGGCTCTCGTCGGACATGTTGACACCGGCAGGCTGGAGGCCTTCTCTGCGGATCTTGTCCCGGCTCTCCTCGAGCCCTGTCCCTCAGTCTGGACCGAGCCCCATCCTGGCGCTCCTCGCACCCGGCGTCTTCCTCCGGGCTGTAGGCCCCTACGCGGGCCTCTTCCAGGCTCTACCCCAGCTCGGTCGAGCCTATCAGCTCTAGGCTGCTGCTGCTAGTGGGTCCCTCCCTAGCCCCACTAGCTGCAACATCGACCCCTGTGACGGGACATGGCCCGTGCTCCTCCTCCGCACCGGACCCTCCCTAACTCTCTGCGCTGGCCTCGCTCACTGGTGGCGCGGGGAAAGCCGCCCTCTCTGGCAGCATGGGGAAAAAAACAGCCACCCTTGCTGGTGACTTGGGAGAAGCCGTCCTCACTGGCGGCTTGTGGGAAGCCACCCTCCCTGGCAGTTCGGGAGAAGCCACCCTCGCTGGTGGCTCGGGAGAAGCCATCCTCTTTGACATCTCGGGAGTAGCCACCCTCACTGGCGGCTCGGGAGTGACCGTCCTCGCTGGTGGCTCAGGAGAAGCCATCCTCTCTGACGGCTCGGGAGTAGACACCCTCGCTGGCAGTTCGACGACCTCGCCCTCTGGTGGCTTGATTGTGGTCAAGCCTTCTTGGGCAGGGAGTGAGGCTGGCAGGACCTGCTGCGGGCGAACCTCTGGAGGCATGTCGAGGTTGAGCCAGAGCGGTGGCGAGTCAGAGGAGCCCTCAGGCTCTCTGGACAGCTGTGGACCGGGTGGACGACGGACCCGACGTGGACCTCCACGTCTCCGCCTACTCCGAGCCGCAGGTCTCTTAGCTCGCCAGTAGGCATACCCATCCGGGAGCTCGTCCGCGGCTGAGTCGGAGACATAGGGGTCCACGAACCGCTCAGAACCTATGATAGGGCATCCGTCGATCCACCCGTACCACAGAGAGCCCTGTTCTCCCTCACTGTCCTCCGACTCTCCACCGTTTAACAACACTCAGGTCGACCACCGACACTCCATCGGCTCCCCCGCATGTCCAGTCCCACTGTCCTCACTCCAACTAAAGCCCTCCGGCAGGGCCACACCTTCCACACCTCGCAACAGGGCATCCCAGGTGTCCGCCCAACTGAGGGATTTGCAGCCCCCTGTGCCTCCTTTGTTTGGGTTATGGTCTGTCCATCTGTCATGGGGGCCGGGTCTAACCGGCTCCCGTGATTTACCTCGGGGGCAGCAGGGACAAGGCAGGCATCCATGAACTTAGGCTCTTTATTAATCGTGAACATGAAACAGAAATAAAGAAAACCTGGCACTATGGCTGCTACCAAACAAGAAACATGAAAACAAGGAAACAAACCAGGGAATGTGAGGCGATCGACAGACAAGTGTGGGCTACACAAACAGAACTCCCAGGCGCAAAGGAACAACTCCCAGCCCTTCTGTCCAGAAAAGGGGGGGAGTAAGAAAAGTCAATAAAGAGGTCTCCACGGAGGAGGAGGGTCCGGCAGGACCCGACGAATAGGGGGCGAGGCAGTTAATCCACCCAGAATTCCGGTCAAACAAGCCACTCTGACACTTGGGTCGGCCACTGGCAATAGTTCAGGAGGTCAATGGCCCGGAGCGGGCATCAGTGGCAGGTCTGGAGATAGACAGATCTGGAGCTGGGTTGACTGGTGCTGAATTCGGCAGCGGGTCAGGAGCTGGACCGACCGGTGCGGAGACCAGTGGTGGGTCAGGAGCTCGACCGCCCGGTGCGGAGACTGGCGGCAGGTCAGGAGCTGGGCCGACCTGTGCGGAGACTGACGGCAGTGCAGGTAAAGGACCGCCCGGTATGGAAACTGGCGGCAGTTCAGAGGGTGGACTGCCTGGTGCAAACCCCGGTAATAATCCAGGAGGAGGACCGCCCAGCACTTATATATAGTGCCGTCCAGGAATGGGACCGCCTGGAGTGACTGTGACGTCAGCGAGGTAAACTGGACAAACTGCACTTTCATCGGGACGAGCAGCCACTGGGCTGTCATCAGGATGGAATGGAGCGGCAGGGCAGTCATCAGGACGGACTGGAGCGGCTGGGCTGTCATCAGGACGGACTGGAGCGGCTGGGCTGTCATCAGGACGGACTGGAGCGGCTGGGCAGTCATCAGGACGGACTGGAGCGGCTGGGCAGTCATCAGAACGGACTGGAGCGGCTGGGCAGTCATCAGGACGGACTGGGGCGGCTGGGCAGTCATCAGGACGGGCTGGGGTGGCTGGGCAGTCATCAGGATGGGCTGGAGCAGCTGGGCAGTCATCAGGACGGACTGGAGCAGCACAGCAGTCATCAGGGCTGACTGGGGCGGCAGCGACGTCGTCAGGGCTGACTTGACTGTGCAGAGGAGTGGCTTGACTGGCTTGACTGGCTGGAGAGGCGACTTGATTGGATTGACTGGCTGTAGAGGCGATTTGACTGGCTAGAGAGAGTGAGGCTGGATTGGGTGAAGCTGGAATGTGTGGATCTGGACTACATGGATCTGGACTGAGTGGAGCGGGAGTGTGTGAAACTGAAATGTGGACAGCTGGACTGAGTGGAGCTGAGGTGTGTGAAGCAGGACTGAGTGGAGCAGGAGTGTGTGGGGCTGAACTAAATGAGGCAGGAATGTGTGGAGCTGGACTAAATGTAACTGGACTGAGTGGAGCTGGAGTGTGTGAAACAGCAATGCTTGGAGCTGGACTAAATGGAGCTGGAATGCGTGGAACAGGAAAGTGTGGATCTGTACTTAATGGATCTGGACTAAAGGGAGTGGGAATATGTGGAGTTGGGGCGACTACAGCAGCTGTGACGTCGTCAGAGCTGAATGGAGTGGAGGTTTTACCGGCTGGAGTGGCTGAGAAACCAGCTGGAATAGCAGAAGAAACGGCAGGACCGGCAGAACGAGCCGGAACGCGGGCTTGCCCATCTGGAAGGCCGGCTGTCTTCTCTGGAAAGCCGGCAGGACGAGAAGGCACGCCCACTGGCTCATCTGGGGTCTTGACCGGTGAGACGCACGCTTAAACCTCGGACATTGAACAGCGCGTGGGAGCCTCAGGCTTCGAGAAGCGCGCTGAAGACTTGGGCTGTGAGAAGCGCGCCGAAGCCTTGTGCTGTGAGAAGCGCGCCAAAGCCTCGGGCTGTGAGAAGCGCGCCAAAGCTTTGGGCTGTGAGAAGCGCGCCAAAGCTTTGGGCTGTGAGAAGCGTGCCAAAGCCTCGGGCTGTGAGAGGTGTGTTGGTCACCCGGGCGATGAATAGCGTGCTGGACGCTCGGGGTAAAGGGTTCGTGGAGCCGAAGAAGCAGTGTCTTTAACAGAAGGAGTGTTGGCGGCTTGAAAGACTCGTGAGGAGGCGGCATGAGAGTCTAGATAGACGCCATTCAGGGATGCTGGAGCCGTCTCTTTGGTGGGCGATCGGCAAGGAGAGGAAGCCGGTGGTGAGGGGAGGAGCTCAACAAAGGAGTCCAGTCGGAGGCTTAATTCGATTGCCTCCTCTAGAGTCTCTGGACATAGAAATTGTGTGAGTTTTTGGTGGATCCGGGGCTCTAAACCCCCAATATAGACGTAGACGAGCATCCCTTCCCCGCAGGGATCACTTGCGGCAGCGACTCGGAATTCCTCAGCGTAGTCCATCACCGACCGGTTCTCCTGCAGGACATCGAAAATGTCGAGAGGAATGGACTCTTTAATCGGCCCCGAGGGATAACTGGGCGTAATGAACTGTGAGGGGTTGAGGCATGTCCAGTCCCCCGCCAGAGCGTGGGCTCTGACCACAGTCCTTACGCCTGTGCTTGAGTCGTCTTCTCCTCCTCCGTCGCCGGGAACGTGACTCGGTGACGGAAGGTGTGTCCACCATAAAACCCCGGTCGGGTAGAATGGGAAGCTCCCCGGACCGGCAGTACATCCCGCCCGAAAGAACGAATGGGTAAGTCCCCTGGTACTCCCGTAAGGTCTCTGCACGGGAGTAGGGAATGTCCCCCTCCTCACCGTCAGATGAGTATTCCCCGGGAGTAGTCCACGGTTTCCGGATCCAACCAAACGTGTAATCTTCCTCCTCCGAATTAACGGAGGAGCTATAATCCAGCTGGTCATTGGTGCAGTCAGGACGGAAGCAATCTGTCACGTAGTTCTCCTGAGGTGAAGGGGAGAGGAACACAGCACCCATGCTGACAGCCATAATTTCTACACGTAGTTTGTTTACACTATTTACAGAACAAACTGAGAGGATGATAACTGAGACAGAGAGAGAACATGGGGTTAGTTGTGAGTTTGCTTCCGTGAGGAACACAAGGAAGAGGGAACACTAAATACAAACCCAATGAGGACAAGGACCAATGGGGAGACAGACCAAATCAGTGAGGAAGTTAAAACAGGTGAAGGCATATAGGGAACACAAAACAGGTGAGAATATTCAGACAGGGGAAGACAGTACACAGTTCATAGGCAGAATCTGGTGGTCGGGAGGAGGAACTGTCCCATGAATCGTGACATTCTTAATAATTTAGTAAAAGTAAAATGCAGAAAAAAACATAAACCCACAGATGTGTAGAGTAATTTTGTTTTGAAGGGTTAAGAGAAGGAGAACAAACATATATCCTGAAATACTCTGTAAGACGGGACAGCTGATGTTCTTCAGTGCCATCCATTTATTGGCTTTTGTTAGTGATCACGGTGCAATCACTGAACTTTATAGAAACAAGCTATTGGTCACGAAAGGTGATTAGGTTTGACCCGAGGTATGCTGCCATGGCAATTTACATATATCCTGAAATATTTTGTGAGATGGGACAGCTGATGTTTTTCAGTGCCATTCATTTATTATCTAACAGGCATCTCACATTTCTTCTCCCATTGTCAGACATGTTTTCATGCCCTGATGTAAGTTATGTCCTTGTTTAACACTATGGCACAACTTTTATTCAGGATTATTTTATATGAACATGACTTTAATATTACAATAGCAGAATGGGTGAATGACTTTCAATGACTCATGACCACCAGCTCATGAGAACACGAGGGGCAGGACTGAAATGGTTTTTGGAATCTTGAAGGCACGTTTTGCGTGCCAGAAGGGGCTGCATCTGAAGCCAGAGAGGGCCTGTTCGGTGGTGTCAGCATAACATTCTGCACAATATCGCCACCATCAGAAGGGAAAAGACTACACTATGAACATGTTGAAACTTTATGACTGTTTATTTGCTCCTGTTCCTGTGAATGGAAAGTGAAAATTCAGTAATGCACACACATATTGATGAAAGACTGGTGAATATATGGCAATGCCTTTGTTTCATGCTCAAGCGTCTCAATTTAATGCTTTAGATTTTTATTTCAAATTTAATTTTTAGCGCAGTCAAGCTTGAGCAAGCGCTTGTACAGTCTGCGCACATCATCTGCTCCAGCCTACATAGGCATAAAAGGAAAATCAGCAGTTAGTGTTTCATCACCCACATCCAGAGACATTAGAATGGATTACACTTAGTGAAACAGTCATTTTCACACTCACCTGTACCATGTGCTCTGAAGCTGCAGCAAGGGAACAAGTCGTACAGCAGACCAAAGTCATATAGAGGAGTCAACTAGTATGTCTTCACCTTATCTATGCCATATGTACGTGACAATACATTGTCTTAAGCATCGCTTTTAACCAATCTAGTGTGTAAACGCAATAACATGAACTTGGTTACATCCCATGCCAGGTCACGACGTCTTTTCCCACATTGCTACTGCAAGTAGAGAGCAGCATTCCCATGGACTAAGTGAAATGTCACACAAAGGTCAAGTTATTGTCAAACTTGTGATAAGCCAGTAAATGCACTTCTTAGTACAGGCCCCGGGTGATGTGTATTTCTGTAATGAGGGAGGGTGTGGCCTAAGGAGATCAACACCCTATATCATTACTGGGCAGCTTCATCAATTAAATTATACAGCACTTTTTACAACCAGGTTGTCACAAAGCAGCTTTACAGAGTCCATGTCCGAGTCCATAGTGAGTAAGCCAAAGGTGACAGAGGCGAGGAAAAACTCCCTCAGCTGGACGTAGAAATCTCGGGAGGAACCAGGACTCAAAAGGGGAAACCGTCCTCCTCAGGTTGAGAAAAGAACGAGAATAGTGAATAAACAAGAGGGCCTCAGTGAACAAGATTATAGGCAGATAGTTGTACCAACTGTTCACCATAGAGGGCCTAAATGTTCAGAGAGGCAAATACTGTTGGAAGAGGAAACAGTCTGTAGTCCATAAACATCAGGAGAAACAAGCTCCACCTGTGTTTTAGGCAGCGGTTGCCCCAGGGAGTGGGGGCCAAGACCAGTCCAGGGCAATTTCCCATGGCGTTTGTGCAGCAGGGAGTGAGTTACTTCTGTTCAAATTTGCAGGGGAGTATTTAGATCTGTGAGAGGTGCAAGCTAAGACTCCAGCATCTCTAGTTAGAGAAGCTTAGCTAGAAATGACAGAACCACGAGGTATGATGGCACCCTGAGACACCGGCACAAACCTGAGAGACCGCGAGGAGTGGTGCGACAACACCAATGTCCCAGTTTCCTTGAATTCTCTGCTCACTGCCTCCCAGCTCTACACCTTCCATCCAACAGGAAAAATTAAATACAAAAAGCCTGAAAACATGTTTTTAGCCTGGACAAACAGACTGTACCAGAGTCCTGAACTTTGTTTGGTATAGCCTTTCAGAGCTTGGGGGGCTTTATGAGAATGCTCTGCACCCTGCTGAAGCTTCAGGTCTAATCCTGGTCTCAGTAAGACATAATGCATCAAGATTCTGATCAGTTATTAAGTTGTTCAGGAAGTCAAGCAAGATAACATGGGACAATCTCATTTAGTCACAACTCTGTACACTAGTGATCTATCAGAATCAGAAAAATTTATTTATCCCGGAGGAAATTGTTCACATCACGACTGCACAGACACGACAGAATATAGAATAAAAAAATACCTGAATATATAATAAGTATACTCAGACTAGACATATATTAGTAAAAGTAATATTACAGCTTACCCGTAATAAAGTATACTGAGAGGGAACTATAGTAAGGTTAAAAAAAAAAAAAAAAGGTCATGTGCATGCCCCCCAAAGAATGTCCACACTTCCTTTGACACTGTTCGCCATTACCATTAACCTACAAAATACTCGCTTGCAGGCTCATGACTTTCCTACTCCTCTATTGAAGGTGAGCCAGCTGTAAGGGTTTCGGATCGTGTAGCAAGACCTACAGTCTAGCAGGATAATGGGTGGTTAAGCATTCAACTATTAACCTACTGCCTGACCTCTTGGCAGACACAGCACCCAACATTTAGAACACACATCTGCCACCAAAAAAAGGGAACATCTTTTGAAACAAGAGGTCTTTATTACATAAGGCATCACAAGCAGCTCAGGACTGAGCTGTAAAAATTACTTCTCCACTAGAAACGATAGCTGATGGATTAGCAGAGTTCCTTTCTGCTGCAGCACTATCTCTCCCTGGTAAAGAGGAATGAAATCATTGAGCCTGTAAATAAGCAGCCATGAGAACTGTGCTCCAGAGGGATTCACTTACTTTGTCTGGTGCACCTTCTCTCACAGCTGTCAGCTGCAGTTGGAGAACACACAGCTGTACTACAATGGATGTAGACCTGTGGGATTGGAAAAAAGGGGTGCTTTGAAGCAATAACTCTGTATGCAGATACACAACAAGAGAAATAAGATTACAAGGTTACCTTCTCATGCAAGGGAGTCCTGGAGGTGCGATCCACAAATGTGAACATCTTGAGGACAAAGCGCTTGTAATGGCTGGGGAATGGAAGGCCAGATGAGCCATCAACTGGAATTGGAGTGGT
>JBBPDB010074011.1:0-10077 GCA_037974465.1 Brachypetersius altus | reverse complement strand
TTCGAATCCTACCTTCAGCACACCACCACTGGGTCCCTGAGCAATACCCTTAACCACAAGTTGCTCCAGGGAGAGACTGCCCCCTGTAGGTAGGGAATGGATGTAGCTTTGGATAAAAGCGTCTGATAAATGTCATAAATGTAAAGGCCTAGCAAAGAAGTTAGTCAAGCATTTGCTGTCCACACAAACATGAGTTTGTCTTTTCTTGAAGACATATCTCAGTGTAATTGGTTGTTTTGTATGTCAGTAAAATGATACTGGGTCTTAAAACCTGCTATGATTGGTTTATTAAGGTGTATTTCAGCACCGCCTAGTATTATGCCCCATCCCCCTGTTCGAATGCTATTCCTGCCTTCACAGGTGTGTGGTCACGGACGCTCTCCCTAACACATATTTTAAAGGTGACTCGACTGTCCGCTATCTCAGCCACTAGCAGTCCTGGGATTTGAACCAATGACCATCTGATCACAGGGGCAACTCCCTACCAGGCCACTAGCTGCCCCAATAGTAATAATCATTTGAATAAATAATGCATTCATTAATACTTAATAATAAAACTTAAGTGAAACAGTTGTGTTGGAGAAATGTTATCCCTAATAAAGTTTCTTTCATATTAAATCATTATTCTTATATTCATATATATTAGTGAGGTCAAGCACACATGAAATCATTAGGAAACCTTTGAGTTTTATAATCCTCTCTGTCTTATATCTATCTCTGTGAGTGCTGTCTTCTCTGCATCTCTGATAGAGGGACGGAGCGATCCAGCTGGAAGTGTCCGGGAACGGAGAAGATACACACTTTTGTTTTGACTAACCTAACGGCAACTATGTTACGCACACACATTGCTTACTGCTTGATAAATTGGAAAGCACACGCTTAAGATTCAGAACAACTCTTCTCTTAGACTTGTTCCCTTGCTGCAAGATAATAAAAATTATTATTTTATACTTTCATTACGTCTCGTGGTGAGCTTCCTTTTATTAAAGCTTATTGAAGTCCTTTTTGGGAATTTCTTTGACAAGTTGTGTGATTGCTCTCCCAATATGTGGAGCTCAGTTGAAGGGCCTTTTTGTATATTTGTTTGTATCTGTAAACAGGGCAGAAGATAGCTACATTCTGCAGAAAGGTGAGGAGAGCTGAGGGTCTTAAGATGTGGAGCAGTGTGTGAAGACAGTACCTCAGTGGTGCCACTAGCAGTCCTGGGATCTGAACCCACAACCTCCTGATCGCAGGGGCAACACCATAACCACTAGGCCACTAGCTACCCCAGGTGAGGGTCAGGAGAGCTGGAGCTGTAATGTTGCGGAGAAAAATGGTGATGAGAACTCTTATGTTGTGAAGAAGGTGAGAAGAATTGGGGCTCTTATGTTGTGAAGAAGGTAAGTGGAGTAAGGGCACTTAGGAGAATCGGGAGAATTGCGGAGAAGGTGAGGTGAGTAGGGGCTCTTACGTTGTGAAGGAAGCGGGAGGAGTAGAGGGCGGGCTCTGTTCAGCCACCCTGCGGGAGGAGGAACCGTCTGTGTTAACGGAACATCTCCACCAGCAGCACCGAGTGTCCACACAGCCGATAGTTCCGACAGACAATGAGCGTGTGGGGCATTTTCTCTGGCTAAACGAGGCCTGCAGCCCTGCATGGTTGCCTCAGACCCGGTTTAAAACAGGTGAGAGCAGGGAGACTCCAGCCGGAGCAGGTTCACTCCCGCCGTAGGGACCGGCTGCTTTGCCCAGGAGCATCAGCTAGCTCGGTAATTAGCTAACCAGCTAGCGAGTAAGTGGTAGCATCTCCTCTTTTTATGCTGCTGGAGCTTTACTGGAATCGATTGAGGAGTGATTTGACACATAAAAGCTGCTAATATCTGAAGCAACTAGCTGCTTTCCTGGTATTTAGTGCTGTATTTGAGCTTAAATGTCACTTCGTCTTCCCGCCTTCTTTCATTTTAACAGCCAGACAGCTAGCCAGCTGCTAAAGAGATGCATGACTGGAGAAGTGTTTTATACAGGCTTCAGTGGGGCAAATGTACTTTGATTCGATCTGAGTATATCATTAGCTTCAAAAGCCTGGTCAGCTAAATGATGTGTGATGAGAATAGTGTTGAACTTATATTTGCGTAGGAACGTTTATTTATAACAAAAAACCTAAACACTGACAGGTTCGAGGTTTCTTCAAAGCATCACCTATGTCTTATACTCAGCATCCATAGTGGCTCGAGTGCTGTTATGCTGTTCCATTGAGGTCTCAGTGAAAGTGACCAAACTCTTGTAAGCTGCTAAACTAAATCCAATCCTGTGTAACCTGCAGGGTCAGAGAGAAGGGACAGCTTTGTTGCTGAGCTAATCTCATAATAGAAAGCATATTGTCTTTTTATGGCCAAAATGTTTGAGCCATGATGTTTAGACATGCTCCCCTGCAGAAGTGATGTGACTGCCCTGTGACTGGATATGGCTGCAGCAATTCGGGTTTAACTCTGTAAGATGATTACTCTGTGTGTTCATGAGCCTGATGGTAAGACTGATCAGTAACCCTTCTCTCTGTCTCCTGGCAGGGTTATGAGGGAATAGGACGTTCGTGGCGTGGTGTGACGTGTGAGGAGGTGCGCAGCAGGATGCTGGAAGAGGAAGACGTGGAAATGGCAGGAGGAGGAATGAGCCTGCAGGCTGAGGTGGAGAGGCTGACAGCCGAGCTCCAGGAAGCTAACGAGGAGAAGCTCCAAGCTGCTCGGTATGGCTTGGCCGTGCTGGAGGAGAGCGCTACACTGAAGAGCAGACACAGCCAGCTGGAAGAAGAGCATGAAGCCCTGAAACTGGAAATGCAGCAGCTCCGTGAGGTCAGTACACATGGAGAGCGAGAGAGAGAGTAAAGACAATAACGTGGAACGATTTGTAACTTGGGGTAGTTCCCAGACAAGTGCCATTCTTGGCTTGAGGGGAATCCTTTCTCTTGCCAAAAGAAGCTTTCTTCATGCTGTAGGGAAGTCTTTCAGTGTTGTGCCAGAACATGCATGGATACTATTTGTTGAACAGGTTTTGTTTTGTTAAGTTAACATTGTGTTTTCTTAAACAACAGTTTATCTGCTTTCATTTCTACTGTAAAAACCAATATGATCATTTTTTTTAATGTTGGTGTTATTCAGTTGCTGGTCATATTTACATTTATGCTTACTGATCAGTTTTAATGTGAGAGACAACTGCAGTATTGTGAGGGCAAATTGTGAACTGTTCTCATATACCTAGAGCTTTAACAGGATTGAATCCTCTCACTATTAGCCTTTGTGCTTTCGGCGGTTTGTAGATGTGGTCACAGTACAGTATCAGTCTAGCAGAGTGTTAGGTGCTTCATATGGGCTTTCTGATCGAGTGTCCACTTAAAATGGCACAAAAGCAGAGCAGTTTTCAGTATGTTCAGAAGAGATGTAAGCTTTTAAGCTGAAGTAAAAGTTCCAGCTGAGTAACCACTAGGGCTGCACAATATATCGCAAATTTACCGCCATCGCGATATCAACATGCGCAATATCCATATCACCAAAGACTGACTGAACTGCAGTAAATGGTGTTTTTCCAAAACTCTTCACCCAGAGCCACAGAGAAGATTCTTCCTTTTGCTATTTTTTTCTGGCTAAGAACTTTACTATAATTTAAATTATGTTTACATTTATTTTTATCAACAATGTTCAATGGTTCAAATGTTTTATGGGAGGCAGTAAATGCTCTGTTTAAGTAATAAAAACATGTTGGATGGAAATATTGCATTTCATGTTTTTCTGCATAGACTAGTCAGAGTCTGGAGTCTTTATTACCACAAATCCAGAGCAGAAAGACATTAACACTATAAAGGCTGAGTTTGTGATATCGCCATAGCAACACTCAAAAACATTATCGCACATCACAGGCTTTCCTAATATCGTGCAGCCCTAATTCACACCAAACTCGCTCTAAACCCTCCCTGTTTACTCTCTCTACACTTTAGAGGGAACCCTTTTTGTAGAACAGCGTCACATTCAGGTTTTAGAGGGAGACATCTGGTTCCATTCGCCACTACAGTGCGAACAGTTCTGACTTGGTGAGTTTTCTTAAGAGCGCAGAACATGCTGGACTGGTTCTGACAATGTTTTCTATGAACATGGATTAAAGTACAGACAAAATTCAGATTTGGTGTCCCTTTGTTTTTCATAGACGTTCGTTCCTTTGCATGTTGTTGATATGTTTGTGCCTCTTTTAAGGGTTCCCTCCGCCACCCAGGGATTAATGTGCTTATTAGGATCAGCAGTTAACAGCAGGGAGGCTTTACCTTCTGCTCTGTAGCGTTCATTAGATATTTCTTCACACTCTGGGGCCTTAAGCGACGTCCTACTTGGGGTTTCACTTTCCTACTCGTAGTATTTTGTATTCAAAAATGAAAGGGATTTAATTCATTTTAATTATAAAAAATTAATTTGAAGCGGCAGGGGGTCTTTAGCGGATGCTGATTCCACTTAAAGGCAGAAACGGCTTGGCGACGGAGCAGCTCAGCGCCCTCAGATTTTTGCATGATTGAGGTATTTCCTGGCTGAATAAATGCGAACGTGCCTGAGTGGAGAAATCGGCAGCCGCTCACGCCACATTTTAACAAACCAGATTTGATCTGAAACAAAACGAGAAGCTAAAGCTGTTCAGTTCCAGAGTCGGAATCAATTCCTTTTGGTTCTGTTGATTCAGTAAATTGAGATGCAGCAGATATAAGATGCAAGACACAAGTAGAAGAAGTACATGTAGTGAAACGTGTCCCTGAATCAACCCTTAAGACAATATATTTAGCATATAATTTAAATAAAAGTCTAAAATAAGGGCAATAAAACTAAACAAAGTTTGCCAATATGAAAGAACAGAAGCAAGATCTGTACAAAACTTAACTAGACAGAATATCTGTGCTGAAATGGGCGGAAGATGGAGAAACGCACTAAACAGATCACCAGTCCATCACAGAAAACACACACACACACACACACACACACACACACACAAATAAGCAAAGTCACACATTTTGTCAGGTCAAGTTTATTTACGTGGCCCATTATCATTCACAAGCGTCATTTACAGAAATAAAATACACATGTTTTTATTTCCTACCATTTCTATGCTTCCTGATTTATAAACAAGTAACAAAAGAAAATTAAAAGTGTGTTGGAAGCATCTCCAGTCCATCTGACGTGCAGGTCTTTGGACTGTGGGAGGAAACCGGAGAAACCGGTAAGAACACAGATACGGGGAGGAACATAACACCCTCACACTGACCGCACCGGCTGGGATTCAAACCCACAGAACTTTCTTGCTGTGAGTAGACAGGGATGCAACCTGTGTCTAAGTGTCTGTTTATTATATGCAGAACTTTCAGAAGTATTGCACCCCCCACAAAATATGACATCCCAGCTTTCCTCTCAACTCAACTGGGCCATGTCCTCGTCAGTCCAGCAACACCATCCGTTCAGAGCACAGCTGGATTTGCAGCAGTTATCCTGAACTTTAGTCCATGTTCATTACATTACATTGGTTTGGCAGAGGTTTTGATTCAAAGCGACTCACAAAATGAGGAAACGCTCAAGTTTCAGGACAGTGAGGGAACTAGAGGAGAGTTCTAAGTGATGAAATCTATATGTAGGGAGAAGAAGATCACTGCCTCATCTGTTATAGGAATAGTGCATCAGTGCATCAGAACAGATGAGTCTTCAGGAGGTTTTTGAAGATTGAGAGAGATTCTGCTGCTCTGGTCGGTGTGGGCAGCTTATTCTAGTGGTTAAGACGTTGTGGGTTCGAATCCCAAGACTGCTATGCACTTCTGAGGTTCCCTTGAGTGAAAGTGAAGTGAAAGTGATCATTTGGTCATTCGTGAACTCACCACAGCACACAGTGTGAACAGCACGAAACACTTCCTCTGCATTTAACCCATTCACCAAGTGAAGCAGGGGGCAGCAGGAACACGGCGCCGGGGAGCAGTGTGTGGGACGGTACCTTGCTCAGGGTACCTCAGAGGAGCCTAGCGGTCTTGGGAATCGAACCCGGACTTTCTGACCGCAGGGCGAATGCTCTAACCACTAGGTTGCCCTCAAGCAAGAGACCCCACATTCTGCTCCCCAGGCTCTGTGTTCCTGGCTGCCCGCTGCTTCACTTAGTGAATGAGTGAAATACGGAGAAGAATGTTGTGCTGTGGTGTGTTCACGTATGACAGAATTTTCACTTTCACAGAGCGAAGAGTCTGGACTGGATTTGCCGTGTGTGTAGGGATGGCAGAGCCTGACGATGTTCCTTGGAGGTTCAGAGGGAACAAATAACAACATAGATGGCTGTGCAGCGTCAGAAACTGCATAAGCAAGTCTGGACACTTCCACAAGGTGGAGCACCATGCACCTTGTAGTTCCTGAGCTAAAACTAGACACCACCCGCGTGTTCAGTAATGGGCGGGTCGACCCGGTACCTGCTGGTCCTCAGATCTGACCTGGGGGTTGGATGAGTTCGGTTCAGCAGAAGCAGGTTTGACAGGTAAATATTTTTGCAGGTCGGGTCATAAAAACCCTGACTGCGACTCTGTTGGTAAGTATCTGTTTCCAGTCCTTCTGGTTTTGGAAGAGGGTTTTCAAAAAGTGTCCATCTGTAAGTTCTGACCGCACAGACCCGGCCTGTCCTGAGAGTCTCAGAGTCAGCGGGAAGTCTCGGTTATAACAAGTTTACAGTGAGGTTGGAGAACTGGAACACAGTATATACGTGTATAAATAAACTGTAAATATAAACTCTAAACTAGGAGTAAAAAAGTACAATTTTAGTACAAGATCTTTTTTAAGAATCCAAAAAAAGTGAATATTGTATCAGCAATCAAGTTGGAAGCAAACTGTTCCTGTGTGTTTTAAATGTGCACATGATCAGGTTCTGTGAGTGGGGTTTTGCTGCCGGGTTCTGCTGCGGGTCAGGTTCTGCTGCAGGGTTCTGCTGTGGGTCAGGTTCTGCTGCAGGGTTCTGCTGTGGGTCAGGTTCTGCTGCAGGTCAGGTTCTGTTTGCAGAAAAGGTTCTGCGGCACGGTTCTGCTGTGGGTCAGGTTCTGCTGCAGGGTTCTGCTGCGGGTCAGGTTCTGTTTGCAGAAAAGGTTCTGCGGCACGGTTCTGCTGTGGGTCAGGTTCTGCGGCAGGGTTCTGCCTGCTGAAGGGTTCTGCTGTGGGTCAGGTTCTGCTGCAGGATTCTGCTGTGGGTCAGGTTCTGCTGCAGGGTTCTGCTGTGGGTCAGGTTCTGCTACAGGGTTCTGCTCTCCTCCGCTCCACTCCTATCCTCTCCTGCCTCTGGTTTATTCCCGGCTCCTGCTGGTATTTCCTGAAGTCCGCTGTGGGGGGGCGAGTGTGTCTGACGCCCCCTCCCCTTTTCCCTCAAAACACAAGCATTCTGCCCTTCTCTCTCTCTCTTCCTCTTCCTCCACCTCGCTCACCCTCTTTCTCCACCGCTGTTTTTTCTGGACGCTCAAGTGTTTCGGCTTGGTCAGGTTCTGAGAGTGTGTGTGTGTGTGTGTGTGTGTGTGCGCATGAGTGAACCTCTCTCCCCTCCTCTGAGGTCGCTTTTGCCCGGCGCTGACGGAGTGTGTGTGTGTATCGGCGGGCTGCAGCATGGTAAGTGGAGCGCCTGTGATCTGAGTGGTGCAGTCAGTGATGAATGGCTGAATTAAACCCTTTCTCTCTCTGTCTCTCTCTCTCTCTCTCTGTCTCTCTGTCTCTCGCTCTGTCTCTCTGTCTCTCGCTCTGCCTGACTGGCTGAATGAGTGTGAGCGGTTAGCCCAGTGCGCAATTGGCTTCGCATGCCAGGTCCAGCGTTCTGAGTTCCCGGCGGGCAGGGAGGGCGTCTGCAGGCAGGTGCTGATGTCACAGGTGGTCACGATTGTAGGAAGAGATCATAGAGCAGCTTGTTTTGTTTAATTGTTTTTTGTATGGTTGTGTCATCTGTAGCTGCATTACTGTCAGCTGGACAATAAATCAAAGTGCAGCTGGATTTGCAGCAATTAGCAGATACTTTAGTCGATGTCTGTGGATCACAGTGAGTTCTGCAGCATCAGAAAGTCTAGTAGAGATTATTGCAGACATTATTATTTTTACAGGTGCCTTTTGCACAGCACTGAGTGTTTCTGTTAGTCTGACAGTCGTTGGATCAGCAGCAGTTAGTACATACTTTAGTCCAAGTTTATGGATCACAATTAGTCGTGTATCATCAGAAACCACATTAGCAAGACTGGTCCTGTGGTGGTGGTAGTATGTGGTGGCCTAGTGGGCAGGATACCTACCTCTGGACCAAGATGTCATTGGTTTGAATCCCACACCATCACTGGTTTCCTGAGCAAGACCCTTAACCCCACATTGCTCCAGGGACAGTTAGTTTGATAAATACAGTAAATGATTACTGAACGTCTCCACATGATGGAACACTGTGCTTACTGAAGCTCTCATGACATTAGCCTTGTAGCATGACATGTTGTAGTGATGCACAGGGAGATAGCAGGTTTTTATTGTTGGGGTTGGGGGGGGTTAAGGGTCTTCTGAAGCATCTAAGCTGTTTTCCAGGAAATTCCACCATTTTTTTTACATTCCCAGTTCAGTAACTGAGATGAACACTGCGTGAGTGTTACTGTGGACCTGTTTGCTGCAGAAAACTCCCAGAGGAGGTGAATGAAACCAGACGCTGCGTATCAGTACAGTGCAGTTAGGAGAGTACTGATCCTGATACTGCTCATCAGCACTGATACTTATTGATGCTCTTATTAATGCCACTGATATCTTCCAGCACCCAGTGGGATGTGGTAGTATCTCAAACTAAAGACATTTGACATGTTTTGTGGGTTCTAGATTAAACTCAGACGTTTTAAGCGCGTTTTCCATGTTGTGTGTATATAACAGACATAAGTTCGTAACACATATAAGCATATATTTGAGTTTGTGTGCAGCATTTCTACAGAGTGTCCTTCAGTAATGAGTCCTGCATAGAGTTGCTGCTGTTCACCACCTTACACACACACACACACACCATCTGACACATATCCACTTGTTAGGCCGCCACTCCCATCCAGTCAGTGACACATGTAGATCCTCCAGAAGGACTAGAGTGATGTTCTCTTAGCTGGTCCCACCCACTGTAGACCAGACCAGACCATGGCTGGCTGCTTCCTCTTCCTGAAAATGTTGGGGGTTAATCTGACATAGTAGGACTTCAGTCCAGCTCCTGAAGACCTGACCTGCAGCTCTGTAGAGTTCATGCTGAGACAGAGATACATCGGCTCTTTATAAAGTCACCCCTGACGTATCTGCCTGGCAAGGACCATGCAGCCCTCTGGGCGTTCCATGAGAAGCTGGAGAGCAGCTGCCAGACAGGGAGACGGACAGCTGGGGTAAACAGAATGGCTAAATTTGCATCACGGCACTCGAAGACGAAGCTGTGAGGAATTCGACCCTTCTTTCCTCCCAAACAATAGCAGCTGAAGAATCTGCAACACTTGGCTCTCCGTGACCCGGCACCATAGAACTGCATCTCTCTCGAGTGTGTACCATGTCCTATGCGGTCTCTCATCACCCGAAACGTCTTAATTTCCTTCATAAATAGGATGCGCAAATGTGAAGAACCTTAAAGAAAAATAATCATGAAACCAGTGAAAGCCTGCACTCTATTACCTGCACTCTGTTAATTGTATTCAGTTACTTCAGGCTCTCTTTTGTCTGTAAACAAGCCATCTGCACCAGTCACGTTATATTATATTATATTATATTATATTATATTATACTGATATTAAGGTTGCTGTGTAGTTTCACATTAATTCCGGGTTCCTGATTTTTCTAATGCATATGTATCAGTCATATTTACTCAGGAGTCCAGCATATGTAAGTACATGGGTGCAGTATATGAGTGCAGTGTATGAAAGTATATGCGTGCAGTAAACAACTGGTACTTTAGTCATTTTAGTCTTAATGTAGAACCAGAGAAATCCAGTCCCTATGATGAGCTGGTCATGTCCAGTCAGAGACAGTTTTGTGTGTGTGTGTGTGTGTGTGTGTGTGTGTGTGTGTGTGTGTGTGTGTGTGTGTG
>JBBPDB010074000.1:0-10078 GCA_037974465.1 Brachypetersius altus | reverse complement strand
TGCAGAGGAAGAATTTCGTGCTGTTCACACTGTGTGCTGTGGTGTGTTCACGTATGACCGAATGATCACTTTCACATTTCATAAATGATCTGCCAATTAAGATAAAAGTACCTTATTAAATAGGCTAAAATGACTATAAGGTGTATATTGTTAGATCAGTCACGTATATATAGAACTAAGTATATAATCTCATAGTTTGATTGTTAAGATCCATATATTGAGATTTGAGAGTCTAAGAAATAGTTCCTTAAATTCATTAAAAAGTGCTCAACCTGTCTATAAGCTCTCTGTATTATATATATATATTAGGGGTAGGTATAGATTATTTTTTTTATCTAGATTAATCTCATTGTAATCTTGGAGTTAATCTAGATTAATCTAAATTAAAATTTCTCATTTGAATTCTGGCAAAGGTCTGAAGCACCCGCCCAAAAAAAAATGATCCCAATGCCTATTTAGCATGCAGTCATACACTTTGCACCCCTGACCCTTATCCCTCTCAGTGAGCCCCCTGAGTAAAGTTTAACCACTCCCTCCCTTGTATTTGAATGATCCAAAGTCCAAAAGCCCAGAGATCAGAATACATATTAAGGTGTGGACCGGAGGGTCCATCAGCCTGTTACAAATTTGATTGTCTCTCAGTGCTTGGCGATGGATGCTTCATTTTCCCTGCCTATTGTGCTCTGGCTTGCAAAACCATGACACTGCTATTGATTTATTCTGGTACCGGCAAACACACCTGGATATCCTTCATTTCTCATTGTGGGTGTCGGCCACGTGACGGGCTCACATCCAGAAACGCTTTGACAAATGAAGGCGTCCCTAAAGCATGGACTATCACTTTGTCAAACTCCTACGTGGAACATCCAGGCAAGGTTACTGGGCCCTTCTTTTATGATATTAGCTGAAACACACATAAATAATATGGCTGGAGTCATCATAGCTGAATGAATGAGTGTGTGTGAAATCGATCAGGCATGGTGGGCAAATACATTAAGTCTTATAATTATTATATATGAGGATCCATCTACAAATGCAGACTATGAACATCATACAGTAAATGAAGTGTTGCACATTTTCTACCCGTCTTTCATAGAATCCTCTTACAAGTAGAGGATGCCACTCACTCAATGTGGTGACACTTAATTTGGATTGCACCACAGACTTGTTCTTTGTATTTAACTAAATGTGCATTAATTGCAACCTAACTGGCCCTAAATCAAACTAATCTTAACTTTAAAATCTACCCAAAACCTAAGCCTAACCCTCAGCCTGGTCCTTAATCTAACCCTGGTACCTGTAAACCTAACTTTAACACTTGAGCATCAACTCATTTTAATTTTACAGTTCAGTGGAAGTTCAACTAAGCCGGTTCTTCTCTCCCGCACATCTCTTTTAGAAAAATTATTATTTAAAGAGCCGTCAACTTCTTTAGCACCCCAATATTCATTCTTCTATGGCATCGTGTCATCATCTTGCCAGATACGTTATTGTCAACGTTCTTGCATAAATAAACTTCATTCAAGCTTTCTGTGTAGGACAGTAACTTTGTCTGTGCTGGGCATTTCTTTCTTCCTTTATTTCTTTCTTTCTTTCCTTCCTTCCATCCGTCCTTCTGTCCTTCCCCTCCTTCCCTTCCTCCATCTTCTGTTTTTTCTTTACTGTTCTGCTGGCAACCAAGATGTGCCCCGTAAAACAGATGAGTCATTAGCAGTGATCCAAAATATCCTTCAATATGAAATGTACTGTCCTAAAAACAGGGCAATCCCTCAGCCTTCTTGGCTCAAATAGTATGCTTTTTAATGTTTTATAATTTATTATAGTATATTATATTGTATTGTACTATATATCATATTATATTTGTCACGATGGGAGGACGTAGGTTCTGTGTACTGTGCCAACTGTGTAGCGTGATGGAAGACTCGGACGTGACAACACACGAGGGAGGAGGTAAGTCACGCAGTTGTTCTCAGAACGCTCCAGAGAGGAGTAAGAGTTCACACCAAATGAACCCGCATTCTGAACACACACACAGACAGTATATAAATGACTCCTAAGAGTCAGAGAGTACTCACGGTACCGGAGATTAGAAGTAGAGTTGAGTTGATTCGATCTGGGACACGTTGGCATGAAGTCTGGCAACTTCAATGGCTGTGTGATGAACTTGACCCTATTTCCTGTTTATATACTGTTCGTGATGTCATCTCCTTGACCTCGTGACATCACGTGAGCTGGTGCGTGTGACACTAGGTTCAAAGTACTTGCTTTGTTGAAGTGATAGTTGGGCAAAACACTGCCCCTGTCTCCTAAACAGGCAAACACATATTGAACTGTCCCATCACAAACAAAATCATACCCAAACTGCCCCTGTAAACACCCTTTATTTATTATATGCTGCACATTCTCCTGTACATATTAATGGATATTTCTTTTTGCAGTCTGTGTAGTCCTGTCCTGCCCGTGTAGTCTTAAGGTGTTTGTTTTTGTTCTTTTGTGTTGTACCATGGACCTGGAGGATCGTTGTGGTCCTGGAGGATCATTGTGGTCCTGGTGGATCATTGTGGTCCTGGAAGAGTGATGTGCCTCTGCATGATCGTTGTGACTCTAGACAAACATTGAGGTCCTTGAGGATTGTGGCAAGCCTGGAAGAATATTGTGGTCCTGGAGGAAGGTTGTGGTCCTGGATGAACGTTATTCTACCTCAGTTTAGTAAGTGATTACATCAGGAGACATTTCAGTAATTACAGAAGCTGCAATACTGTAATCCAGCTGTAAAGGTTATAATGGTGGCAGCAGTTATCCTGTTGCGATTTATCAACATGTAATTATGCAGCTATTAGGGATACTTCGAGTGGGACCAATGTAAATGGGACTAATGTAAATGACTTCATACTTTTGCTTTCTGGGGTCTCATTTAATGACAGTATGCTGAGTTGAACTTAAACAGTGTTGGAAGTAATTCAGTGTCAGTATTTGTGTTTATGTTTGTTATGGTACAGAATTACTGGACATTGAAGCAAGTAAGAAAGTAAAACTGTTTCCACAGAGCTTTCGTTTCAAAGTCCTTTGATATTCCTGACCTGCTGCTGTGGCCTCTGAAACAGAAGCCTCCTGTCACGGCTGTGACAGATACTGGTGGTTTGCCAATCCCGCAGACTATCCATGCATGTGATTAAAACCGCAAAATGCCTTTTTCTTCCTCAGTCCATCCCCACCCTTTCAGTTGGTCCACTCTTGTTATTTCTTTGTAAGGTCTTAAATCGTTGACTCATCAGGCCTTACTCTGAGTCAGATGTAGAGCAGAATAAATTATGTAGCTGCTCTCAGGGTCAATAGCCATGGGCTCATCCGAACAGGTGAAACTAAAGCTAACTGACACTCACAAAGAAAGAGAGGAACGTAAAAGACATCTCAACACTTCTAGCTTGTAATTTTCAATGTCATTACAGGAATGAAAGTTCCATATGTAGTCGAGACAACATCTGGAGGGACATGAAGAATCTGCTGGTAGAGCAAACCCCCACACCACTGCTGAGGACCTACAAGAAATTCTGACTGCAAGAGAATAATCCACTGGCCCACTGTGACAACCTACTCTCCTCCTTCTCACCTGTGAGGTTTAGCTAAACTTGCATCTCACATTGCTGCCTTACCTCCTTACTAAATGCTCCAGCCAATCAGGGATTTATAAAAAGTTTATTATCCACAGCAGCTAGCTCAGATCACAAATTTGCCTTTTGTTATATTAAGTGAAATATATGAATTTATGATCTTCCCTTATGAATGACTGTGATTTATGAAACACTCTTCCAACACATTTGCAATCATCTTCAAATATACCTCACAAAAGGGCCTGTAGATGTTATGGAACCGTACCAACACCCACCATGTGTCAAGATTGTGAATCATAACCAAATTTAGATCATAATCCTTTTTTTTTTTCATTTCTTTGTGGATCTGTTTTCATGCTGAGATGGCCTGCAGCCCACCGTGATCATGGGTAAATCACAGGAGAGCAGGTGGAACAAGGATTTGTGGTGCTGAGAACCAGAGGTGGGGAGCAGATCCATCAATCCATCCATATATTATCTGAAACACTTATCTTCAACAGTGGGGTGCTGGGGACTATCCCAGCTTTTACAGGGCAAAACGTGAAGAAAAACCTTGGATAGGTCACAGTCCATCACAATATACACACACACACTTAAACTCTAAAGCTTGGAAAATGACCTTGGAATCATAAGTGTGGGCAAGTGCTTCACTATCCTCCTGTGGGGGTTTTGCTTTGCATATCTGACTGGTCTACCAGCAAATTTATCAAAATTCTTCATGTTCTTCCAGACTACACCGGTTCTCCTGGACACCCATTCCCTAATGACATTAGGGATCAGTTCTCAGTCCAAAGAAAAAAACAGAAGTCTTGCTTGAATCTACATGAGCATTTCCTTACATTTCCAGACAGTGAGTTGCGCTACCTAGCAAGCAAGATGCTAATTAGGCAAATTCAGTGCTCTGGTTCCTTTCAAGCATGTGTAAAACTAAACTTCAACAAGAACCTGTTGGGTCCCATTTGGCCCAGCCCTCTTCTTGATTTTGGATTGGAAAACCACCTCTTTCAAGCTAACAGAGGTGAGGCAAATGCATTCTGATGAGGAAATACGCTCCTCTCTGGTCCCTTTGTGCTATTCATGTGACACGAGTTGCAACTTAGCATTTACAGTTCTGGCTCAGGTTTGTGTTCTTAAATGAAATGGTGGATTTGTTTCCTAAAACATGTCAGCTCAGTGTATTAGTGAATACAGTCATCTACAGTACTGTGCAAAAGTCTTAGATAAACCAGGTTTTTGATGGAAACTAGAAATAATACTGGGCTTCTACAAGGAACATGCTGGTATACTGAACATGAAATCTCTATTTACTGTATAATGTTATTTGTATTTATTAAACACTTACTGCTTATCTGTCTGTTTAAGACTTTTGTACAGTACTGTATATTAAGTTCTGTATCCCAGATTTGGGACTATATTACAGTAATTGATATCTGTATTCGAATCCGTTTTAGACATTAATACTTGGTTCCTAATTCCCGTTTTGGGTTGAATTTCTTGTCATCATGTCAACTCCTAGGCCCTGTCTCAGCACTATTATTACCTCACCCGCGGCAGCCTTTACCTCACCCTCGCCAGCCTCCAGTCCTGACTGTGTCACATTAAGGGACAAAGAAAAGCGAATTTTCTATTCAGAATGCGTTCATGCTCAGGTTTGGTTGTCTGAGAGAGTTTTCCTTTTAAAAAAATAAAATAACAAAAAGAAGATCAGCAGGTTCTTGTATAAGTTTGTTGATTGAGAGGAACTTCTTGCTTGCTAGTTTTTATCCAACGTTGCATTGCGAAGTGCAAAGGTATTTTAAAAAATGTGTTTTATTATGCTCTATTAGATTGGATTGCTTTATTATATTACATTGTTTTTTGCTGAAAAAAGTTCAGTTCAGAGGTGGAGGTGTATTGAATAATAGAATCTATATATACTAACAATAGTACACTAGTTGGTGTCACTAACTGCCTGACTATAATTGCTCTGCCTTTTTTATGACACATATGGGTCTACATTATTTTAGAAGTAGTGACCACACACTTCATGCTGTGCATAGTGTCATTATCACAATAGTTCATTATCACAGTAATATTTCATCCTATTCCCAAGCCCTAGATCACAGATTACTGCACGCCAGCTGCTAACATGCTGAGCTTTTCAGATCACAGATATGTCCTTCCTGCTTGGCTAATCTATATATGACTTAAGACTGTCCAACTTATGGTCAGATTAGATGGTTTTGCAGTCGCCTTGATTGTCAGTGCAGTGGGGCAGTGGGGTTTCATCAGTCTGAAATAATGATTGGACTCATTTGAGCCTTATGTAGAGGTTAATCAGATTCCCGCTGGCTCCAAAATTATGTTAATACTTTTCCTCTCCTGAAAGACCTTCATCTGTTCACATTTGTCTTCTCACAAGTGAGGAAAAAACAAACATGGACAGAACCACTCAGGAGATCAGATTTTTAATGGCATTTCATAGACTTTGCTGAAAGTTTCCCTCGGCTTCAGTGACCAAATTAAGGAGGAATCATAAACAAACTATCAAGTTATCACATTCTTGACAGAGCAGTCTAATCATAACTTACTGCCAGAGCCAAGTGGGAGGTTATGCATGTTTAAATATTACTGATATAAACCCCCCCCCCCCCACATTTGTTCTGTTTCATCAACCAACCTCTTTAGGCCAGCAATGGACTCCCTAATCCCCAGGAAGGTTAAGCCATTTTCACATTAGCTATAAAAACTGAATTTTTGAATATGACGCTTTCAAAAACTAACTTTATGTAAATATAACTTAAAAAAACTGAGTTCAAATATTTGATTGGATTATGTTTATAACAACTGTAGCCAAGTAGAAGGTGTGGCATGTTTTTCATTACTGGAATAAGCCATTCAGTCTTGCTGGGTGCATACAAAAAGGTAAGGTCGAATAACAATATTTCCATCCACTTCCCTAAAATCTTTTCCATTTCCATGATGAGGTTGAGCCTTTGGAGAAGTAGAGGGTTGAAATAAGTTTTTGAAGTGTTACGCTTTTAAAATTTTCCTTAGTGAGGTTTTTTGGCCAGACATTCTCTTGTGCCTGCTGACTCTCATATCTGTTTTTCCCTGTTCGTCTGTCTTTCTTGTAGCACCTCACTGAACCTCACCCGTTCCTACAAACTCTCAACGAGTTTACAGATTACTGATTACCTGTTAAAAATATATATACTCTGTCATTTACTATAATAATATGTTATCTGATTACTTTCTGTTGCTTTTGGATTGCTTTTCTTGTATAATTAAAACAAAATGGCTTTAATTAAACACAATGGGTAAAAACATGCCCACAAACAATATAGGTGATGTCTAATCGTATTCTTTGTGGACCATCCTTCTGTAAATGTCATGGTTAATCAGCTGTTCAACTATGGCCTGAGGCAGATGTGATGATTAAGTTTGGAGGCCCCAATTAAAGACTGGATTTTAATGCAGTAGCTCTACTGCAGTCAGAACTGAACCACCCTGGTTCTGCCTCAGCAAAAGACTTGTCCTTCAAGCTGGTCAACATTTCTTTCCAAATTTGTGTTCTAAATGTAGTAGAACATTTTGCTGTTGTTAATTTTAAAAGCTTGCTTGTTCAACGTCTACTCCACACTCACATCTTTTCATCAGCTTGAGTTGTGAGTGAACATGTACAGTATTGCGCAAAAGTCTTGAGCCAGACTTCATTTCTTTATATTTTGCTTTGAATCACCAACACAGTGTCCCAGTGTCTTATCTTTGACTACTGCAACAGGCTGTAAAGTGCCCAAAACAGAAGCAGCCTGTTTAATTCTAAAGGATAAAGAGATGTTGATAAACGGTTGTGTACAATTTACCATATTGCGTGCAAAAAACAGTTAAACCTCATAAATGGACCTCAGGGACAGAAATAAAATACATTAATACAAATGTTGTGGTCTATTAATAATGATCAATACATCACCACTCTGATTAATACTGTATTTAATAGGATAGTACTGTTAAATCATTAAATCAATCAAAATCACATGAAAATAAGACTCAAATGTATGGCAAATGTACATGCAAGTATAATTTCGCTGGTGTTAATTAGTAGATGTTAATTTAATTGGTACTAATTAATAGCGCCTTGATGAGTGTTGGCAGGCCTGCAAAGCTCAGTGACAGCTGGGCAACAAATCACCAGACCATATGTCTCATATGATATAATATAATTCAGATTGTGAATATAATTAAAAATATAAAACATTATTGGATGTGTTGATCAAGTAAACAAGAACATGTGCCGCAAAATGCAATAAACCATATGTCTAACATTAATCATTACGGGATTGTTTAAGAAATATGCCTTTTGAGAGATATTGTTACTTATTTATTTTACTAGAAAAGTTCTCGCTTCATTGGCATAGCTGTCAGAATCTACCATTAAGATAAAAACAAATAAACAGATATTTTGTCACAATTAGCTGCGTAGTGTGATTGGCTGAAAAATATTCTAGAAGAGAATTCCAGCATTACTCTGCCTGTAACATAGCAACAACAAAGTTCATTATGAAAAACAGACCTGCCAAAAAGAGCAACATCTGTCCAACATCTGTCCATAACCGAGGTCCAACTGAACTGAGCCCAAGTCTGGCTGAACAGATTCCAAATCCAACCTAAACATGCCAGAATTCAACTGAAACTAGTCCAAATCCAACTGAACCAACAAAACCAAACCTGAGTCCAGCTGAACTGAGCCTGGGTCCTACTGAACCAGGTCTGAGTCCAACTGAACCGAGCCCAAGTCCTACTGAACTGAGTTTGAGTCTGGTCCAAGCCCAACAGAACTGAACTTGCGTCCAATTCAATAATGCTAATCTCATCCATGTAAAAAAAACGGTGACCCTGACATTCGTCCTCAAAACTTTTAAGCTCAGATTGGTCTGTATAGACACTGTCAGCTTCAGCTATTACTGAACCCATTTAATTCTCTGCAGAAGGCAGTTCAGACAGCTGAACAAATCTAAAAGAAAAAAGAGAAAGAAAGAAAGATACAGGGGAAAAAAACGACAGAGGCCCCGTGCTGAACCGCGAGTAAAGGCAGGTTGTCATTCTGAGCGGCCAAATGACAGAGTACTTACTGTGGCCATTTAGATAATTCCCCCACACTTTTACAAGGCATATTTGCTGTCGATTGTACAGACAAAAGAGCCATTTCAGGCCTGTGTGAAATCCTCTGCCTGTGGAGGCAGTAATCTAGCCCCATTTTCACGATATGTTCCTTAGCTGCATTGTGCTGGACTCAATAGAGCCGGCAGGTATACTGACAGGACGTTGTTTAGTCCATTTAATTTTATTTTTTATTATTTTTCCCCATGTTTGTGTGCTTTTATTTACTGAAACAAGCTTCATTAATTTCTGCATCCACACTTTTCAACATCTCTGACATGTATAGCTGACATATATGCCTTAAAATACAAAAATATACATTTTATGTGATTTTATTTCATTTTCATTAGTATTATAGTGAACATTTGGTTCCTCTATTACTATTTGTGTTTAGAAACAGCACCATGTTCTGGCCTGTTTAGGTTTTGACAAAAACAACCCACTTCTATGGCTGTTATAAATGCCTTGAAATACAAAAGTCATATTTTATGTAGTTCTGTTTTGTTTTCAGTAATATTACAGTGAACATTCAGGGTTTTATTTAGTTTTATTTAGTAAATCTGTTGTTTGCGCTCACACCTGCATGTTTGTCAGGAATCCCAATGCAAGATGTAAACAGGGTCATAGGTTACTTTACATTCCAAGAGCACCTGGGTATAGTGTTGTTCTGATGTGGTAAACCAAATTTTTATAGCGCAAACCCTAAATATGTCCCCAAATATACTCCCCAAACTCTTTAATTTCATTTTAAACTCAATTTAATGCATTAGCTTTAAAGAAAATGCAAAGGTAAACCCATATTCACCTTTTTTAATTTACAGCAATAAAAATACAAGGTTTTATGGCCAAACGAAAAATGAGAAACATTGAAACGCTCCACGGGGAAGATTCTGGTATGCGGCTGCCACAGATGCTAAAAATGGCAGCAGCAAGGAGAAATAAATAATCAGAAAACTTTATTGACCCCAGCGGAAATTGCACAAAACCGGCTAGCTGTTAGCAGTGTGCCGCGAGCCAAAACAAACACTCGTACACAAAAGAAACGTTGAAAAAACTCTCTCTACCCACATGTTTAGACAGGACATAACTTACTAATACTGACTGAAATAACAGTTGGAAATTGAGGAAACACTAAAAACACAAAACTAAATAAGACACGGAGCAGCCACAACATGCTTGCATTACTGATGTGCACTACATAGCGTACTCAGATTGACTACTTTCAAATCTCCCGCCTACTTTCAAACCGAGTACAGCGGTAGTTTACCATCTCAAGACGCACTATATTTATACAGTTATATTTTATATGGAGATGTAGCTGAATTAAC
>JBBPDB010073981.1:0-10079 GCA_037974465.1 Brachypetersius altus | reverse complement strand
CTGTTTTATTCTACTTACTGTACAGAGTGTTCTATTTTTAACTTAAACTTCTCCTCTTAGTATACTTTTATTATGGGCATAGTTTTTAAGTTGTACTATTTCTTTACTTAATATATTTCTAGTCTGAGTATATTTATTATATATTCAGGTATTTTTATTCTGTACTGTTCTGTCTTGTCTGAGTGTGCAGTCGTGATGTGAACAATTTCCTCCGGGATCAATAAAGTTTTCTGATTCTGACAATATATATATACAATGTATAAACAGTTCATTTATTGATTTCCTCCTCCCAAAGTCTGATATCTGCACTGCATTTAACACATATGGATTTATGGAGATTTAAAAAAAGAGGCAATATGAAAACAATGGAAACAATTTTCTCCACAATATTCCGGAGTCAGCTGAACGTTCTGGTCTTCCAGAGAGTGACCAATGTACCGATCTGGAGTATCAGCGAAATCACGCACCCTCGCGCTTCACTGACCTGATGACTGGGTGAGAGGTTCACAGACAGACGAGTACTGGCAGTCGTCATTGATGCCCAGGCTGCTGGGCCACAGGGGGGCACACAGCCTCCTGTAGTGGCTTTTATAGGACAGGTCCTCCTGACCAGACACCTGCAATTAACATTTAAGCACACAAATAAGCCTTTTTAAAGTTCTAAAAGCATTTTTCACCCACTTCCTGTCTGCCACACCCATGCCTACCAGGTTATTGATCACTGTGGACAATCATTTTGACATTACATTTAGAAAACAAAGAACTATAAATACGTTACTTAGTCACTTATAGTAGAAACCACTGAGTCACTGAATCCCATTAATACGGCAACTGCATCTACCCAGACTAGCATTACTGAAAAATAGATCATTCATTTATTAAAAACGTATTAAAATAAATAAAATGACACACATTTTGACTCAACACCCCAAATCACATTACACTCTGCTCTTTCAGAGTAAAATAAATGTGTCAAAACGAATCAAATATTTATAACAATAACACAGGCCAAAAAAAAAAAATCTGTTAATCATCAGAAACCACAACACGCTTTTCTAAACCAGTTTTTCAGATTTGCTTTCAGATTTTTTCAGTCACATCAACTTTTTGAATGAGTAAATATTACATTTGCAATAGACTTGCATGCGTTTTTTCTTAAACCACAGAACAAGCTCCACAAAAACTGTATGTGCGGAAAAAATTAAACACAGATTTGAAATCAACATGAAAAACACTATAAAACCCATAGAAACTTATCTCTGATGATTTTAAGCTGCTGACTGGGTCATCAGCCAATGCCAGTATGATTCCCAGATCATTATAACCGACTGTAGCAGGTCTTAAAAATGTGTGCTTCGAGTAAACATTTACAGACTAATGGCTTCTAATATAAATGCGTTATGGGTTGGTGGGTTTTGTTATTTTCAGTTTGCTCTTAATTGTCTTCAGATTTCAGGTTTTTCACATCACCTGACTGAGCCTTTGCTCCACTTTAGGATAAAAAAAAAAAAGCAAAACATATTTAGTAGTGTAAGACCTACCATCCAGGCTGGCAGTCCGTGGTAGTAGAGCCGGCCGTTAACGATCAGCTGGTACAGTGGCATGTTGGGTACGGAGTTAAAGTCCCCACACAGAATGATCTCACAGTCGCTCCCTCTGGCTCTGCACTGCTTGACCACACTGTCGATCTCTGCCAGCACGATGGCCAGCTGCGCCAGCTTCACATCCCCCCGCCTGGGGTTGAACAGAAGGTGTGTGTTGGCCACACAGACGGGCCTCAGGTCTTCTCCGTGTTCGCCGATCGGCTGAAGCAGCAGCACGATGCCCACGTTGTCCCGGTCCAGCAGTTCACAGTCCTGGCGCCGGAACTCGAGCAGGCTGACGGACAGCTGTGTGAAGCGACTGGCATTGTAACAAACAGCACACCCATCTGTTTTGGTGCCCGTGCGTCGCTTGTAAACACAGATATAACCTGGGGATGATAGAAACAGAGATCAGGAGCGAGGACAACACAGCAGGTTCAGAGCCCCCCTCACAAATCAGGATGGTTTTAGTCAGCTTTAGGCACGGTTTGACCAAAGCTTGGTTTTATTTCTAATTTTTTTACTGAGGCAGCTGGTGGCCTGGTGGTTAGGGATTTGCCCTTGTGATCAGAAGGCTGAGGGTTTGAATCCCAGGGCTGCCAGTGGCACAACTAAGGTACCTTTGAGCAAGGTACTTCTCCCCAGGCACTGTGTTCCTGGCTGCCCGCTGCTTCACTTGGTGAGTGGGTTAAATGGGTTACATGCAGACAGAGAATTTCATGCTGTTCACGCTGTGTGCTGTGTTATGTTGTGTTCACATACGACAAATGGACACAAAAACATACTGGATTAGTATAATGCTATTATTTGGCCAATTCCTTTCATAGTGTCTCACATTTTTGGGAGATTTTTCATCTCTAGGTGACTGATAAAGGTTAATAAATTACGAACTTCTAAGAAAGCAGGGTTTTCCCTCACCCATCTCAATCAAGGCTGCCTGCATTTTCTCCAAGAAGTGATTCTCTTGAACCTCTTGAAGGCAAACAATCTGTAAAAATATACAAATCAATATCCAGTTCCATGACAAATTGTTGTTTCAGATTAATTTCATGAATGATTTATGCAGCACGTGGTCACCCTGCAGAAATGACCCCTGTGATGACCTGCAGACATGTGTAATTCAGACATAAAAACTCACATCAGGCTCCCAGGTCTGAAGCTCTTTTAGGATGGCATGAAAGCGTTTGTCCCATGCCAGCACTTCCTCTGAACAGTGCAGATACAGGTTTGCCATACCGGCCTCCAGCAGGTCCTGGGCCAGTATATTGTAGGACATGACTGTGAAGGTGAACCCGCTGCGAGGGTCTGAGCAGGCTGTGGGTGGTGCTGTAGTATGAACGCCGTTTTCACTGAGGTCCTCCCATATTCTCCACATCACTAAGATAGACAACACAGTGAAGATCTGGTTAAAAACCATACAGCAAAGAAGATGCAAAACCTAGAAAGTCCAGCAGCATCTCTCCTTTCTGCCGAGACTGCGTAAGGCCCACCGTCTCCGTCCCGTCCTCCCCACCTTCTACCGGGCGACCACTGAGAGCTTCCTCTGCAGCTGCATCAATTCCTGGTCTGGAAACTGCAACAGCGCAGACCGAAAGTCCCTTCAGCGGCTGGTGAGGAGCTGAGATCATCATCAGTGTGTCCCTCCCACCACTCACTGAACTGTACAAGAAACGCTGTGTCCGCCACGCAATGGGCATCACCACGGATCCCACCCACCCCTCCCATGGACTATTTCCCCCATGATGTCAGGAAAAGGGTTCATAAGAATCAGAACCACCACTACCGGACATCACAACAGCTTCTTCCCACAAGATTTTTGAACTCAGAGCCTCTGCACGTAACATCAGGGTTCCGAACAGGGTCTGACCTCATACAGAGACGGCTATAAAAATGCACATATCCTATACTCACAGCACTGACACTTTGCAAAATAACCGCATTAAAACTTGTTGCTAAAAATCTGTAAAATCTGCTCGTTTTACCAAAAAAAAAAAGAAACGAGATTAAAACAAAGTTTGAAAGGGAGGTTTAAAAGCAGCCAATCCGAGAAGGTTATTTATTTCTCCATGCTGTTGATTGGATGTTGTCGTCGCGAAAGCTGCAGTCCAGTATTTCCTCCTGGAGCTATCTTGAGTGTTTATCTTGTTTTTTGTTTTGTTCTTCTTAAAGCCCTGTGTTTTTATTACTGTAAATTAAAAGAGACTGTTGAGCTCAGTCACTGTCCAGTGTCTGCTTTAACCAGCGGGTCACAACACGACTCCTGCTGAAGCGCCTGAATAAGACGCGCCGGATGAACAGTAAATGATTGAACCGGTACGTTTCACTGTATTATTTTTATTACTACAAAATTACATTACTTTATTACTGTATTTTCCTGCTTATACCAAAGAAAACACCCATGCATGAATTACAGTACAGTGTGTACAAGGGTAATATCGGTATTTACGTTCTACCACTCAGTGTAAACTGTACAAATACGGGTTTACCTTTACATTTTCGTTAATGAATCGCTCTCCATCACAAATTTGAATTTCTAAGTGAAAATCAGTCGACATACTAATGAAGGTTGTGTACAATCTGCTTATACGACACGTAGAGAATTATTATACATCTATATTAATTACATTTGGGGAACTTCTAGCAATGTTTTAACATCCAACTGGTCTCAGTGTGAGAGGAGAGAGTCGATTACAGCAGTGTTTTATATTTTTCCTCATTAAATAAAATGTGATTCAGCTGATCACTAATCAGTCCCTCATAAAGCAGAGTGAGGTGTTTGTGGAGGAGTTTAACAGACACTGGACTGGAATGGTTGTCAAACTCATAGAAATGCGTATTTAAAAATAAACCACAGTGGTCTATTTTTTTTCTGTATGAGCACCAGAACATAGCCTGATCCAACGAAGGTAGCCTGGACCGATGAATTATGCTGCGTACCAGTTAAATTATGTAGGTACTCATTGGAGTACTAGAACAAAAAAAATGTCACCCCCTGAAAGTCTCACCGCTCCACTTCTAAATTAAAGAAAAAATTGCACCCCAAACATGTCTAGGCTGTTGGATGATGTCTAAGCATTAAATAATAAAAATATTTTTACTAAATCATTGCTTTAATTGTGATTGTGTAATTTTAATCATTGCTTTCATCATAATGCCATGTTTTTAATCATTGCTTTATCTGTTATGCAGTGTTATTAAGAACCTTACCTTCAAAATTGTCATTGTTTTGCAATGTGGGGTAATAGCTCATGCCAGGAAACTGCATGGGACAATATACCGTCTCTGACAGCCCCAGACTCACAGGGAAATGCCAGCCAGCCGGCTCAGACTCGAAGTTTGTAAAACTGTTCAGGGACTCTGCATGGCTGTCTTCAAGCAGCATGCTAAGATTTAACATACAGCTGCCCTCACTGACTTGGGCTTCACTCTCCACAGGGTTTATGTTCTGATCTCCAGGCTGGACAACTGCTCTCACTGTCCCTGTCTCTTCATTACCCTTCTTCTCCTCCTGAGATCTAAACTCATCTTTGCTCCCCAGAGCAGCAGGCGCTTGCCCTTCAGCCCACGCTACAGTAGACCTCCTCTCCAGCTCTATCATTGAAGCTACTTCCTCTTTTTCAGCCAGCCTTATATTCATGCCATCAGTTCCTGAAGGGATGGTTCCTTCCTTCTTTTCTTCATGTAGATCATCATTATCCTTTTCCATAGCTGAAGCGAAAGCACCACCGACTTTTTCTAGAGCAGGTTCTGTTGACATCATGGACATCTCCTCTGCGTCTTTGTTAGACTCCTTCGCTATCAAACCTTTCTCCTGTTCTCGATTCTCCCGAGCTACAGCTCCCCCGACCAAAAGTAGTCGAGTCTCCACCAGTCCCTCAGAGTCCCCCCTCTCTTCGTCCGCAGGTTTAGGCTTCTCCCAAGGTTTACTGCCAGCGCTGAGCCACTGATCCAGCAGGGCAGTCTGCTGCTCACTAAGCCTTCTGCAAGGGGCTCCAGCACCATCCCACACTTCCTTGCCATTAATGAACACAGGACGAGCTGGACCACCTTTCCACCACGATGCTGTTTAAAAAAAAAAAGAACAGTGAGGAGCTGTGTTCGGAATCGCTCTCCATCACAAATTAGAATTTCTAAGTGAAAATCAGTCGACATACTAATGAAGGTTGTGTACAATCTGCTTATACAACATGTAGAGAATTATTATACATCTAAATTAATTACATTTGAGGAGCAATGTTTTAACATCCAACTGGTCTCAGTGTGAGAGGAGAGAGTCGATTACAGCAGTGTTTTATACTTTTCCTCATTAAATAAGATGTGATTCAGCTGATCACTAATCAGTCCCTCAAAAAGCAGAGTGAGGTGTTTGTGGAGGAGTTTAACAGACACTGGACTGGAATGGTTGTCATACTCATAGAAATGCTGATTTAAAAATAAACCACAGTGGTCCATTTTTTTTCTGTATGAGCACCAGAACATAGCCTGATCTGATGAAGGTAGCCTGGACCGATGAATTATGCTGCGGGATGTACTGCCTCTCTGGGGAGGAGATGGCGTCACAAAAAGTAGTTCAGGAACCGTCTGAGGAACATTGCCAGTAGTTCAAAGTGTTGACTTAGCTTCAAATATCCCAGATCTCTATCTGATCAAGCATGTATGGGACCTGCTGGACAAACTAGTCTGTTCCATGGAGGCTCCAGCTGACAGAGGGCATGACTTAAAGGCTCTTCTGCTAATGTCTTGGCGCCAGCCACCACAAAAACTCGTGGAGTCCATACTTTTAGGTTTGGGCAACATGAGAAGGGCTTACTTATTTGGCATTTATTCTTCAAACCGCAAAATGCATTTTTTTTCATAATTCGGTCAACATTTCTGTTCAAAGTAACGTACTTTTTTCCCAGGATTCCTCCAGACAGTCTGCTATAAGCTAAACACGCTGAGGGTGAAGCCAGTGCCTTTTCAAGAATATTTTCATTAAATATAACTATTGAATACTAGTATTTTACACAGTGACGCACAGAATAAACAAAAATGTCCCGCCGTGAACTTAAGCCACTCTGCATCACGCTTAATATTTTATATAGGGTCTGGATTAAGTAGTTCTGTGAATGGAGATTTTCCATTGAAAAGGAAAGGGTAGTCCAAGACTAGGCTTAATCCCTGTCTGCGAAACCGACCATGCTTATTCCTGTAACAGGCGGTTAAATTAAGCACAGAAAACTCCATGCAGTGCATAGTGGGGGATTTTATGAGTGAACTCTTATAAACATAATCAACAGTGGGATTTCTTCGCTTTATATATGTTTTTATTACATTTTGGTATATGTTATTTTGCATTTTTGGTTTATATTCCATCATAAATATTGTAATCACAGACTCTACCAAAGACACAGGTAGCCAGGATCTGTAACTTTAAGGGAAATGCTCGTAATTTCAAAGAATAAAACGTTTAAAATGTCTATTAACATCTTCAATAATCAAAGTAGTGTGTTTAACTCATGCTCTCCTGCCATGTGCGCCATGCCTGCAGAGCATAAACAGAAAGGTAGCAGTACTACAGTGTGTCCCAAATGCACACATAGTGCACTACTCTAAGTGTAGAAGTCGTTTACTTTCTGACCTATAACGCCTATAACACAGGGAGTTTCTATTTCAGTCTTACATTCAACTGCTAGCTGAGTGACTTCTGTCCAGAAAGTTCACAATTTGAGCATAGTCGACTTTACTTCTAGGTGCCCTAAGGAGTGTGAGGTGATTTGGAACGCGCCCTCGTGGCTCTGTTGCCTATGCTATGCTAGTAAACTCGGTCAGAGAGAGAAATGGTGATAACAGCAAACAAACGCGCATTAAACACAGCTATCCATGGACTCGTAACTTACCTGCGAGCCTGTCGATAAGTTTTGTGAGTGGGTAAAGGGCATAATAAATAAGGCTCCCAATCATGGTACAGATTTCAATGACCTCGGCATTTAGCAAAGACAGAAAACCTAATTGGCAGCGGTCACATAGCATTCCCTTAGCCAATCAGAGAGCAGTCTCTCAGACGGACTCAAACGTAAACAAAGAGCCGAGCTATTCCGAAAACACCCGAAAACACGAAGGTCAATATCGAACGCTATGCTGTACTACACAAACGTAGACAATGGTATTGGGACTCATCTGTTTTCAGGGACCCCTTACTTCCAGTGAATGATAATCTTAATGCTTCGGCAGACCAAGACATTTTGAGCAGCGCCATTCCTCCAACTTTGTGTCAGTTTGGGAAAGAACCTTTTCTATTCCAGCATACTGTGTCCCAGTGCGTAAAGCAGACTCCATAAAGCTGAATGAGTTCAATGTGGAAGAACTTAGAGCCCTGACCTCAACTCCATCCAACACCTTTAGGATGAACTGAAATTGCGAGCCAGACCTTCTCGTCCAACATCAGTGCCTGACCTCATAAATGCTCTACAGAATGAATGGACAAAAAATTCCACATCTGTTACAGCTGCAAAGGGGGACCAACTCCATATTAAAGTCTATGGATTTGAATGCAATGTTATCAAAGTTCCTGTTGGTGTAATGGTCAGGTTTTCCAATACTTTTGTCCATTTAGTGTATAAACAATACACGATGATGAACCAAATGGTATGTACTTTATAGGTAAAGGGGTTAACATCGATAAGCAGTGATTAGATTAAAAAATAATTATAAAATGCAATTGTCGAATGGCCACGGATGAAATTCTAGTGTCAGTGTTCTGTCAGAAGGGGGCCTTAAAGTACTATATTTTTTATTCATAACACATTCAAAGTAAACCGGCTGAAAAGATGTTGACTGAAAATATATTTGGTATTTAATAAAACTATGTCTTATGTCATTTTCACAACAAGTTTTCTAAGGTTTATCGTTCAAGACCCGGACACCGTCTTATGAGGAACTTATTGAGGTTCATCAGTTATTATTATTTTATCATTTTTAAATAATATTTTAAATAATACAATGTCATCATCCAAGACACATATATATTTCCCTTAATCAACTCTGACTTCAATTACAAGACAAGGTCTAAACAACCACCTGAGCAAGGATCAGGAATTATTTTACATTTTATTTGCCTGATACTCTAATATATTCACTGGCATTTCCACATTAAAAACATCAATTTATCCCTTTGAATATCAAATAAAGCGAAGATTGTGTCGAAAAGCTTCTATACCTTTTTTATTTTTTGTTTGGTCCTTTTTTACTTGCCTTTATTATTCTTATATTAATTCTGATAACTCAAATACATGCTTCTAATTTTGTTTGTAATAATTACTTATTTTGAAAACAATTGCCTAAGACATTTTTGTTGAATAAAATACAGTGAATTTTGAGTATAAACATAATGTCTGCACATTTTAATGCATAATTACTTTTTAACATATTGGGAAGGGGGCATAATACATGACTTGTGCAAAAGTTATGGCACAATGTTTTTTTGACGTTAAAATCAACAAATAATCAAATGATAATTATTAAATACCAGGGGTGTAGAATCTTATGCACAATTTACTTGAATGTGTAATTATGTGCTTAACTTGGTATACAGTACCATTGTGCAATGACATTGCATTACATTCTATTATATTGTAACTGCTTGTGTGTGTAGGAATGTTTGTTTAGAAACACTACAGCTGCAGAAAGGTGATGAGTTGCTTGTGGTTAGAACATGAATGTTTCATGACAGTGCACGGGCGAGTAGACCTGCCACTGAAAAGCCATCCACAGGAGCCCAGGTATCACATGAACTGTGTTGCTAAGCCCTGAATCTGCCCTGGAACCAACACCAACACACATCAGGACATTGCTCTGTGTGAAGGAATGAACATCCAACTTTTGCTTTCTGAGGGAAAATTCAACTCCCTGACTGCTTCTGACCGCCTGCTGGAAAGGTTATACCATGGACCAGTCCAGTTTCTCTCTAGATTCACTCACCCTGGTGGACAGAACCAGTCCGGAAAAGACTGAGCCAGAGGACGAATGGGACACAGACGTAGAAACTGAAGGTATATGAGCTTTTTGGCATACACTATATGGGCAACAGTATTGGGACGCCTGACCATTACACCAACAGGGACTTTAATGACATTGCATTCAAATACATAAACCTGGCCCCCTTTTGGTCCTCTTTTGCAGCAACAGTTGTAACAGCTATAACCACTCTTTTTGGAAGGCTTTCCACAAGATTTTGGAGCCAATTCATTCTGTCTAGCTTTTAAGAGGTCAGACACTGATGTTGGGCGAGAAGGTCATTCCAGTTCATCCCAAAGGTGCTGGATGAGGTTGAGGTCAGAGTTCTGTGTGGCCAATCAAGTTCTTCCACACTGAACTCATCCAGCATGTCTTTATAGAGCTCGCTTTGTGCACTGGGGGTACAGTCATGCTGGAATTCTTCCCCAAACTGTGTCCAGCCTGGTCTTGTCCAAAACGTCTTGGTCTGCTGAAGCATTAAGATTGTCCTTCACTGGAAGT
>JBBPDB010073971.1:0-10080 GCA_037974465.1 Brachypetersius altus | reverse complement strand
TAGGTCAAAATAGGTGAAATTTAGACTATGTGGTTTCCCATCGGCAACAATTGTTGCCGAGTATAAAACCTACATTTACACTATCATAACTGCCAAGAAATTAAAAAATTCAAACATATTGTGTGTTAGGGAAGCCTAAGGAGTAAAATGCATGCACTTATTTTGCAGGGAAAAATTTGGGATTAAACGGGTTAAAAATAAAATCAGAAGTATCTTTTACTTTTCTTACTTTTAAGCTAGTAAACTTTTGGTTCATTATCCAATGCAACTAAATGTATTAGGTGTCACAGACTAATGTTTTCCTTCTTCAGATCACTTTTGCAACATACAAACATACTGCACACAAAGACAGTTTCAGTATAATCTCAGTCAGTCCTTTATATGTAGAAATGCATATAAACAAACTGAAATAAATATATGTAGAAATCATATTAATCTAGTAAGCAATACTGATCAATAAAGCGTAAAATTCAGAGACTCTAGCTGCAGCTTTTGTTAAAATGGATGTTGTAGCGTCTACAGAAATAAAACTGCAGTCAGCAAAGCACAGACACACATCCTGCACCCTTACACCTTTATTCCTTTCTACTGTGATACGTCAATGACAGCTGTGTTCCAGTCCTCAGTCATTTAGAAGTTTACTTAGAGCAGTGTCAGAAACAGTGCAGTGTCTTAGACAGTTCCCTCCTGATAAAACACAACATCGACTGAATGCTGTGAAACACATTTTTTTCCACTTTTTTTTTTTAAATAACTTTAAAATATAACTTATTTCGTGATACTGTAAAATATAAAAAAAAACTATTTATTGTAATATATAGTACAAAATGTTATACCAACTAGCTCCCACAGCTTCCCCTGTCTGTCTTCGAAGGGGTGTCTGAGGAATTGCACACTTCTCATTTTATGCATCTAGTAGTTTAGTACACACTTATTCATGGTTCACTTGTTAGAGTTTTTAAGAGCTTTTAAGGGCTTTCAAGAAAAAGATAATTCTCATATCAAATTAAACTAGAATAATTCGATTTTTGATCATTTATTATAATCAGTGTTAGTGCCAGAGACTTCATTGGGTAATTTTTAAAAAAAGTGAAAGTGATCATTCGATCATTCGGTCATACGTGATTTAGCAGATCCTTACCAGCATATGCAACAAAATCATTTTGCAATGAAATATGCATAACACCTACCCTTAAGGTTCTGGTTGCCTGTTTTCAGACTTACATTCCCTAAATGCATTACAATGGCAGCCTTGGCTAGCAGCATGCTACTGGCTGTCAATAGCCTTCCATAACTTTGAAACTTTACTTGAGGATCTCAGCAGCTTCTCACAGACTTATTGCACTGAAACATTCTATGTCATGACTCTATGCCAGTCTATACTCACAGGTTCTTTTGAATTACTAAAGCTTGTCTGATAACCACCTGGTTACAGAAATGTAATGACACATTTAATACACAATAATAGTTACATAATTATTTACATTTCAGTTTACATTCCGATATGACACATTTGTACACTTTATGCTCAATACATGGCAAATCGTAGCCCAGGCGGAGAACAGTAGATGCATCAAAGACAGACAAACAGCTAACCCACAGAAGCATTTCAGTCAGATCTTCATATTACTGGGTAATTCTCACGTATCTAAAATCACAATAATGACAATGTTTATGGAGATGGAAATAAAACGGAGCAAGAAAATAATCGTTTAATACCTATTTTAATAAGAAAATGGGTACCTTAACTTTTTTACCCTGGCTTTTTACCTAGACCTTCTGTTCCAGGCTTATTGGTGGTTTGGTGGTTTCCATATTGTGAGAAACAATCTGATATCATTCTGTTAGCTGTAACTTCAGTGCCTGCATCCTGGGTATATGATATATAGAAAATGTATGTAAGCAGTAAGTCTATTACCAAACATTGATTTTTTAGTATTTGGAAACAAAACTCAGACAGTGAAAGTTGGTTTGTTTTTTATTGGCTTGGATGAATGATGTCAGTTTGGAGCATGATTCATGAAGAACTAGAGTTAAGTTGACAACCGTACATTAAAATTACAGCTGAAAGCTTTAAACATTGTAGAAACATTGTGGAAATGGCTTGATTATTTGGAAGAAATGTACTTACAATGCATCAGTATCAAAACGGTGTATGTGATATTTATTACGTTCTAAAACAAAAGGAGCTCGGAATTTTATAGGAGCACACTGACTACATTTTTATTTGTTTTTTCAAGTTGACTAAAGAGTTTTTAATGTCTAAAGACATTCTGAATGCAAAATGAAATGTGCTTGAGTTTTTTCAGCACAAACCGTGTTTTTGTACTTGCATTAGAGTAACTGAAGAAAAATATAATAATAAATGAAAGACATTCCATTTGGCAAATGTTGGAAGTAATATCACGGGATTCATTCTCTAAGTGAACTTTATTTTCAGGTCATTTTATTCTGTGTTAGGTTTGATGAGATTACATAAAAAAGTAGGCAATAGATGCTCTCTGATTTATTTTCTGTCCTTCAGGCTTCTTTTATTTATTTATTTTCCGACTCCAGTGGACATCAGCCTCCAGTGCCAGATGGATAAAACTGCTTTCCTTCAGTCTAAACAGCCTCTGGGTCAAGGAAAACGTCCAGTGTACACATCTCAAGACATGTTTCCAGGATGTAACTATATTAGGTTAAAGGTTAAAGGCTGGACAGTGAGAAGAAAGCAGCGCCTGACAGTGTTTACAATTTGTTTTGTCGGGCTGTGCTTTTTTTTTTTACAAAAATAGTATCCTAACTGTTGAGCTAATTTGGATTGATGCACAATTGTGGGGGCCATTTTGCTTAGGAATACACTAATTGGAATTTCAAAGCCAATAGTGATAACTGCTAAACACAGTGTGGTGGCTGTTACAAATAAAGATACCTATGTCGCGAATCCACATGACTCCCACAGAAAGACAGGCGCATTTGCAGACCATAATAAACAAAGCAAAATGCACAAGCGCCTGAAATCAAAACTCCAAACTCCAAACACACAGAGACTGAGGGAAATGTACAAACCCAGGCCTGAATGATGGTGGACCAACACAAAGGCATGAATCATGAACTTAAATACAAATAGGACTAAGACAAGAACCAGTCAGAACAGACGATCACTTAGACTAAAACACAAGACAACTGTAACTAAAACACATGAACCCAGCTTTACAAGACCTTTATACTGTGCACTTCTGAGTGTCCCTTTTGCAGGTATGGCCCCTTAGGTTGCATTTGACATGGCTGGTCCTGAGTTTTTATGATCCTAATGTTAGGAATTAAACAGTGAATTAATCAGTGAATGCTGATTCTACAATAAACTTTACTCTACTACATTTTTAGAATGTTTATATTTACTGCATATCCCTAAAATGTAGAAAAATATTTGTGATCTTATTAAAATCTTAAAAATCTTATCAAAATCTTATTATATTAAAGAAACCCTGAAATATTGAACAATCAAAACCAAACATGTAAATCATAGCTAAACAAGGTTTTTATGGATATTGGGCACTAGCCCTGCCAGAAAGGACCCTATAGTCAAAGCCTCATAATTATTAATGCTGCCTAATTATTCTTAACCATCTAACACTGCTTCATTTGATATTCCTAGAATAACCTTATAGCATTACAGCATTATTGCCTTATGTTATTTAAAAAGTAACCCATTTTATAATTGTCAGTTACAGTGTATCAGTTATCTGATATTTTGTTATCTGATATCTGAGTTTGCTAATTCCAGATTCTACAAATGACATATAGGCTATGGGGTATAGTAATCACACTGCAGAACTACAGCTATGCACATGCTAAACAAGTTCATTCTAGAGCAAGACACTGGGGCAAACATATTTTAAAGTTGCGTAATTAAATAATACATTGATGTTAGGTCCCTATGTGGAGCGGCATGAAAAATGTTTATAGGTATTACGTTCACTATTTGAAGTGAACATTCATCAGAACTATTTATATACCCTTTTAATCAATTTAATGTTTTTCTGAAGTTACTTGGATCAGCATCTTCCACAGTCACTGGTTACTGATTCATCCATTCTTTCCTTGGGTGCATTGTGGGCTGCATGAAAGCAACCCAGTATTGTAAAATCTCACAGAGTGATGTGTGAGTGTGTTGTAATTTATTTTCTGTGGAGCGATTGTTTTCCTCTTAGGGCAGGTTGATGAGAGGTCTCCAAGCCGCTCTGTACATTCAATGCTCTCTGCCATTTTATGTTGCCCCTGAAAAGAGAGCAGGCACAGTGACTTATTGAAAGATGTGTGCTCCAATTTGTCTTCACTGCTCTCCCGGTTCCCCCCTCCAGTAATATGTGTTGTGTCTTGTGCTTCACTTGAATAGGAATTAACCTTCTCTCTCCTTTCTCCAATACAGTAGTTTATTATGATGCTGTGCTTTGTGGCTCTGTTTTACACACTATATTTGGCACAAGGGTTCAATGGCACATCCTAGTCAAGTGCTCAAAAAAAAAAAAATAAAAAGGGTGGTGCTGTTTCATGCTGGTCTGGTCTCCTAGAGGATTATTCTCCTGAACTAAACTTAACATGGGAAAGGTCATTCTAAAAGAAATGTATTTGCTCTTTTATTGTGTATAAAGTAAGAGCAAGTTGATTATTGTAATTCTTAAAATATGCCATAATGAGTATTGGGTGTAATGGTTATTATTGTTAATCTATTAAATTCAGATGTAATAGCTAAGGTGCACATTCCATTATGTCTCATGTTCATGCAATGCTCATTTTCATCTCATCTGCCTTTTAAACATTCCTATTTTCTGTTTTCCAATTAGCTGTGATCGAGGGCCTGATTATACATTAAAATATATAACTTTGCTTCAGTCACATAATATTTATGGTATTTCTGAAGTAGATGCTTTGTCAATGCTCACCTTGATCCTAAACCAATATATTTAAAACAAGTAATGCAGGAGCAGATGCAGCGGCAAGAGCCAAGGACTCACGGGCACGTGCCATGGCAGGAGCCGGGACTGGTGGTTGACCGGTGTGGGAGGCTGGAGCTGTCTGGGCTGCTGCTGTGGACGGCTTGGGGGCTGGGGAGCCCGAAGCAGCCATGAGTGAGGCTTGCTCGCTCCGCTTGGGACTGGTCTGATGAGGCGAGTCGGGCACAAGCCTGGGTGGACGAGTCCGGGAGGAAGAAATGGACCCCTCGGGCAGCCACTGAGCGGCCTGGAGACGGCGGCGTCGTGAACCACCTTGACTCATTGGGGCGACTTGATTACGGGAGGGTCCACTGGGTCCAGAATTGGAAGGGGTTTCACCCACCTGCTGCCCCAGCAGTCCTGATCCTCCTTCTCGTCCTCACAGCTGCTGAAACCTCCCAGTAACTCGGTTATAGTGAGCCGACTCGTTTTCAGTGGTTCATCCCAAGGCTGGGTCCAGTCTACCCCACACGGGTAGTACCCTTGCTTCCACCACAGGCTCGTAGGTATGTCCACTATGCCAGACATTAACAAATGTCTGGAAACACATGCAAAGTTACTGCATGCTAAAATAATCGGTAATTATGTGTGAGGAAGGTACTAGAGGGAGGATTTTAGATAGCTTTGGGGAAAAAAGCATTTAGTCTTCATGAACAGTGACCTGCAGCACTTGCCTGAGGAAAGAAGCTGGAAGAGGTGATGAGTGGGATGTGAGGGATCAGAGCTGACCTTCTTTGCTTGTTTTACAGTCTGGTGAGTATGTAGGTTTTGGATTATTTTGGATGTCTGTTGACAGTTTGATGTATTTATGCATTAATGTTGTGCTGTAACAGAAAATGATGGATACAATGCTGGCCCTGAAAAAAAGAATGAGAGTTTTTGCAATGATGTGTTGATTTTCCAATTAATGTTATTGCTAAGATATGTTCTGATGAGCCAGCTTTGGCGATGGGGTCTCACTGTATTTGTATAGAGCAGGTGCTTTGAGATTCAGCATCCAATAGTAAAACAAGATCAAGACCTTAAGAAAGAGGCTAGGCTTGATGTTGTTTGGCATGCAAACATGCAACCATACCAGCCCTTTATAGATTAGACTGTACACTTAATTGTAATAAGAAGAATAAGAGAAATAAAACATTGAAATTAAATATAAACATAAATGACACAAAAAAAATATATGGATGTAATAAAAAATATATATACACAATAATGTAAATGAAAGGAATCTAGTCCATTTCACTGTTCTAACCATTATGCATTAACTATACCCTATACTGTACCTCTGTACGCTGTTATAGCGATTACATGCAAGAATTCCTTCGAGAGGTTATATGGATACATAACGGCTGCTGCAGAGACATTGAGCTGTTAGCCCCATTATTGTTTTAAGGACAGTGTGCACATAAGTTGCCATGTACTCTACAAATTTAAACACCTTTAATGATTAGACCAGCTCCACCTGAGATTTCAACCTCTAAACCTTTCTAAAACAAATAAAATATTCTATTGTTAAATAAAACTTTTATTCTGAACCAGATCTAGAAACACACACACACACACACACACACACACAGCTGTGATTTACATAATGCTTCTGTTCATTAATAATTGTTTTTTTATGCCTGCCACCAATTCCACAGTGATTTTTAATTATTGTTTGTTTTGTGGTTTGGTGAGCCAGTGAGCATGAAAAAACACATTCCCAACATCCAGCCCCAGAGCTCTTGTCACCAGTATCTTTTTACATAAGAAGCTCCTACAGCTTGACCACATGTGAGTCAATCTTGTTATCTATGGAAAAAAAGACAGAAGAGTAACGGCATGGTAAATTGCTTCACCAGAAAAGTACTCCTATACTGTACTCACTCATAACAGATGATTTCATGTAAAAAAGTAAACTGAACGCAATTTCAGTCATGGCTGGCATTCCTATGAGGGTACAACTATCTGTGTTGTGTTTATTGCCCTTCAGAACCTTCTCTTAAAAATAAATGTTTTCCAAATGCTTCTTGGCATAAATGTATGTTTTTGTCTGTTTAAACTTTGAGCATTTATTGTTACATAGAAACATCATCTAAAACGTTTCTCTGGGGAACTAAAAATGGTACTTCCGTGTCTTCTCTCCAAATAACCCTTTTGAAGTTTCTAAATAACTCTTTTGATGCAATCAATGGAAAAGGTTGAAGACGTTAACCTTTAAAAACAACAGCTTAATTTTAATGATTGTATGCCAGACATCACCCAACATATCAATAAAGAAATATGCCTTCTTTGAGGCAATGAAAATCATTGTGATCGAGCATGGTTTGTGTCATCCAGACCATCACCCATCACCTAAGGACAGCGGACCTCCTCTCACATCTGTTTTTTATCCAGCTCTATAGCTACCCAGGCCTTATCACTCATGTTGTTTGATTTCCAATTCTTTCCTTTTGTTTAATGACTGCGTGGTGCACTGACTGAAGAGCCAGCAACTATGACCTTTAGCAGGCTGCTAAACCTTCATTACTGTCTTCAATAGAAATAGAGTCCTAGTGCTCACCATGTGCTCAGTCTGGTGAAAAATGTACACCCCTCTAGACAACTGCATCTTATTGAATAGCCCTGAGAATTGGGAAGTGATAATCAGAGTTACAATTCGGATCCTCAGTGGGTGGTTTGTCTCATTTTACTATTGGTTCAATTTCACTATTTCTTGAGCAAGGTCAAGAAATGTGTAAGGGATCCATACCATGGAAAAACTAATGTTCCTAATGTTTTTTTGATATAGTATGTTAACAGTGTTAAGCTGTACCAAACAGTAACAGTACAAATGTCCCTTTTGATTTATTCAGTCCTTCAAAACATGGCCAAGAATGAAGTCCAGCAAAGCTAATTACTAAAATTAAATAACAATATTTTTCCTTGACTTAAGACAGAGACATGTCAAAGCCATTAACATTACATTATTAACTGCATAATTTAAGTCATCTTTCCTATACTAGTGCATTCCAAAACTATGACTTATTAACTTTCGTACTTATCATTTATTACACATGTGTAATCTTAGTATTAGGTTTGATTAATGGTTTCTAGATTGTTTTTGGTGGTTTAGGTTAAGTGTGCATTCCTATTTTGTGAATTCTTGATATTGCACTGAATATATTGTAAAGACATTTTTTAAACAAAAAAGGTTACAAATGAAACCATCTGTGTGCTTCCACATTTCCTTTTGTGCTACTGGACATTGTTGTAACGTTAAGGAATACAAAAGAGGAAAGAAAATGAGATGAAAGTGCAAATCTGAGGTTTTATTAAGGCCAATGAATAAAAACAAAAGGAAACCACAAGAGAAATGAAAACCTGGAGACAAAAAACATGAGATAACTAAACTGAAAGAAATCAAAGAAAACATTAGACTGGGTAAATAGGGCACAACACAGGGACTAGAAGCCCAAAACAAAAAATGTAGATAAATACTTACAGACTGAACAAGAAACACCTGGAAGCATTGATGAGAGGGCAGGGCTACAGACAGAAACAGCTGAGACAAATGCTAGAGAGACAGGACAAAAAAATATTAATTCGGTGAAAGTGCAGGATCTCAAGCCTGAGTTGAGCTGTGATGTCAGTAAGATTGCCACTCTTCTAAATACAAAGCAACTGCCTCATCCCATTCCAGGATTCTGGACTGCCGAGTTGAACTGTCAAGGGAACGCAAAGCAACTGTATACAAAAATGCATCTTGGGATGATGAAATACCTCTGCACTCAGAGGCAGGAGATTTGAAAGTACACTGTTAGCCTTTGCTGTAATTTCCAGAGCTTACTACTGCAAAATCAACAGTAAAAAACTCAAAAGTATGTTTGCAGTTCAGTACTGTAATTTGCATGTCATTGTTGGAAAATTCCATTACATTGCATTCTTTTTACGGTAACTCACCATACTCATGGAAACAGCTGTAAAATACAGCAAATGTAACAATTGGTGACGTTACTGACATTATACTGTTACACCATCTGGATTTCTGTTGTTTTCTGCTGTAGATCTAAGAGTAATTACTTGAGTCCTCATTCAGAGTGCATTACCATAAAATGCAATTAATTGTGAGAGTAGTATGACATATGGGTGTAGTCCATGTCCTGCGGTCCAGGTCCCTCACCGAGGAACCCCTCAATGTTTGCGGTGGTCGTCCCACCACCAGGGAGGCCCTTGGCTGGAAAGGTGCCCCTAGTCCCAGAGTCCGGCCTTTGTCTCCCCAGCCCTACAGAGCACCCTGCTGTTAGCCTCCCCACAGGCGCACCGCTGCAATCCGGCACCTAGGCCCCTCCGCAGGCCTTGTCCTGGTGCTTCTTGCACCCTGCATCACTCTCCCAACTGGAGGCCTCTCCGTAGGCCTTGCCCTGGCTCTCGCCAGGTATCCCGAAGCCGGTAGGCCAGAGGCCTTCTCCGCGGGTCTTGTCCCGGCTCTCAACGAGCCCGCCCCACAGTCTGGGCCGAGCCCTTCCTCACGGGCTCCGTCCTGGCGCTCCTCATGCCCGGTGTCTCTCTCCCGGCTGTAGGCCCCTCCGTGGGCCTCGTCCTGGCGCTCCAGGTTGCTGCTGCTAGCTGGACCCTCCTTGTCGTCTGCCCCACTAGCTGCCTTCCCAACGCCCACACTCCCACACCCACCCACAGCAAACCCAGTACGCCCCCCAAAAAATACATGGGGGATTTTACCCCCTCTGGAAGCCCTCATCGCTATACTGCTCTAGCTGTTTAGCTAAGCTAACGGCTACCACTAAGCCCATTAGGAACCCGGCTTACCAGGCTAATCCTGGATCTAACCTATCCATGGGGGCTACTGGACCGGCGGGGTTTACCCTGGGTCTGTGTAGGGGAAGTAAGGGTTCCTGCAGCTCACCCTGACCTGCTTCTAAGGGGCCTAGGAGGTCTACCTGAACCCCCATCTTGGCTGACTCTCCTGACCCGCTAGCTGCTGTGCTAACAGGCCCGAGCTTGCTCACAGGGGGATTCAGTCTGGGTGCTGGTGTGGGTGGCTGCTCTAGGAAGGGCCGGGAGGAAGGAGACAGAGACGGGGTGCAGGTACGGGAAGCGGCCGGTGCTCTTCCTCCGCGCTGGA
>JBBPDB010073940.1:0-10081 GCA_037974465.1 Brachypetersius altus | reverse complement strand
GGAAAATAATATTTCTGATTATATAAAACATTTTCTTTCAGATTCATCTATAAGAGGGTCAGTATTAAACGACATTAAATAAAACATGTTCTTCTGGATTATACATATTGTTTGCTTATTTCTCACCATTATCAGTGTTATAAAACTGGCTGTATGAACTGTATAAGCTTCAAGGGAGCATTTTTCAGCAAGGCAGCGTAATTCATCAGACCGTTCTTGTCTTAAATCGCACATAGTTTTAATCGCACCTTATAGATGGACTTAGTTCTATCATTGTTCGTGAGACATTTTTGAAAGAGACGTTGAAAGTCTGGAATATAATTCTGACTAAAATGAGACTAAAATACTCTTTTAAGACTAAAATACGACTTTTAGTTGACTGAAACTTGACTAGACTAAAAAGTGTTTGGACGTGACTAAGACTAATAAAATGTAAAATGACAGCTTGACACAAAGACTAGACTTAAACTAAAATTAAGACAGGCCGCCATAAACAACACTACGTTTAAGACAAGGTACACAAAAGCATGGGTGTTCTGATGAATTATGCTGACTTGTTGAAAAATTCTACCTTTAAGTTTACACCGTTCATACAGACAGTTTCTGCCAGATTCTGCTACTCTGTGGAAAAATGCAGCACAGATTTATGTTTGCGGCACTGAATCCCCAGCACCCCTGTTAATATGACACCCCTGATAAAAGAAAAGAGATATCCTTATATCCTTATATATATTAGTGGTGGGTTATCGGCGTTAACGTGCTGGTTAATGTGAGACTCTTATCGCGATAAAGAAAATATCGCCGTTAATCTATTCACAAAGTTGGGTTGGGAGCTGGGTCTATAGCAAGCTATGATGACTTTCACCTCGATATTTTAGCGCGGCTTTACTCTCTTTCTCTCTGTCTGTCTCTCTCTCTCTCTCTCTCTTTCGTGACTTTTCCGGATCACGCCCCTTTTAAACCTGTCAGGCTCTCTCTGTCGCTCTCCCTCCCGCGCGCGCTCTCTCTGTGCCTCTATCTCTCTCGCGCTCTCTTACTATCTCTCGCGTTCGTGACTTTTTCATGGGGATCATCTCTCTGTCTCTCTTTCTCTGTCTCTCTCTCTACCCTGCACTGCCACCCTGCACTGTCACTTTTCACATTCCTGCCATCCGGCAGGAGACTCAGGACAATACACACACGCACACACACACACACACACACACACACTGTTCAACACACAGTAACTGTGGTCCTCTCTGTTGCACAATACTTCTGTTCCTCATATTATGTATAACACTATAGCTATAGCACACACACTTTACATTTACACTGCACTGTCATTTTACTCTGCACTGTCACTTTACACGGCACTGTCACTACTGCTGCTGCACTGTCACTTTACTGTACCTTAAAAAAACTTGACTACTGCTGCTGCACTGTGTTGTCTTTCATGTCCTTTATGTCTTTATGTTCTATCTGTGAAGAGCGTGTTCAAGTAAGAATTGAACTTTGTACATATGACAATAAACTTCAACTTCAACTTCCCTCGCTCTCACTCTCTCTCTCTCTCTCTCTCTCTCTCTCTCTCTCTCTCTCTCTCCTTCCTGACTTTTCCGTATTTAAACCTCGGGTTTATATTTACATTTTATTTAAGGGTAATGTATTAAACTGAGTTCAAAATAAAATTAAAGTGATCTGGGAGAACATTTGGAGGCATATTTCTGGTTTACACTATAAAAATAGGCATTGGGATCAAATGGGGGAGGGGGGCGCTTCAGACCTTCGGCAGAATTCCAATGAGCCATTTTAATCTAGATTAATTCTAAGATTACAATAAGATTAATCTAGATTAAAAAAATGTATCTATGCCCACCTCTTATATACACACACACACACACTCACACACATATATATACACGGGCAATCCACGCACAGAGAGAGAGAGAAATACGGGCAATTTCCGGAGCGTGTGGATTGCCCATATTTAATCTCTGTATATGTTTCCATTTCCATTTATGCCTCTATATGTATAGAGGCATTTTTTCTAAGCATGCGTATTGCCGGTCTGCCCCCTTTGAACCACGGCCGTCGGCCTGTAATTCTCGCCCAAGACACTGGGCTGCATTGCCAGAACGTGCAGGGCGTTTGGGCGGCATAGGGCTTTTAGTAGAATGAAATGTTTTGTAGTAAATTATATATTTTTATTCATTTAGAACTAAAATGAGTTAAAAAAGAAAATATTGGCAACAAAAAAGCAAAAAAAAATGCAGAGAATATTTGCAGGTTCCGTGTTGTTCAGTTTTGTTCTCAAAAAAAGTCCTGATCTGCGTAAAACTGGGGGGATTACTGTATTCTCAACTACATAGCATGGAGTTTATAGTTGAGAATATTTTTAGAGTATGTTGACTGATTTAATATTGGTCTTGTCTTCATGTCTCTGTGCAGTCATAGCACAAGCAGTTTCCTCTAGGATCAATAAAAAGTTTTCTGCTTCTGATGGTCTAAATTTATTTTTAGGTCATTTGACAGGCTGTGAAGGATGTTGTTGTTTGATGTGTGTGTGTGTGTGTGTGTGTGTGTGTGTGTGTGTGTGTGTCACAGTGTTTTCCCTGAGAGAGCGCTGTTTGCAGGTGGTGAGGAAGCTGGTGTGCCGTGAGGATTTCCATCGTTTAGAAATCGCTCGCTGCCTGCAGGAAGATCTTGCTCAGAGACCCAGTATCCAGGCTGACCTGCGACGCATCAGCCAGCAAGTGGAGCAGAGACTCCTGCAGAACAGAGAGGCACAAAACACTTGAATGTGTTTTATTGATTTAAGTGCTAATTGTGCTCGCGTGTATTTGGCACACATGCTTTTGCAGGGAAGGGATTTTTGTCCTGCCTAGAATGAAATGGACACTTTTTAAAATCTTATTTTATTTCAAAGCTCATTTTAACTATGCAGTTTTTATCAATGTAAAAAATCTGTGTTCTTTTATACAAAGCCTCTCGCTCTTATTCACACATTTTCAAGTGCACATCATTGTTTCAGTTGCTGCCCTGTTTATGTCCTACACTAATAATGGTATGGAGGGTTAATGAAAGCTAGCAGCAGGAAGTGTTGTTTTCAACACAAGTAAACAAAGCACCTTTGTAATATATGTAATATATACTAATAAGCCATTAGCAGCAGCTAGTATGTGCACTCATTATTAATTTTTCTGTGTTCGCTTACATTATAGGTAAGCATTAACCTGTGTTAGTGTCACTGTTGTGCTGAGAATGATCCACCATTCTAATATTACTTGCTCTCTGGTGGTCCCCACAGGGCTCCTTACACTGACGAACAGAGTAAACGAGGGTAACATGGTGCAGAAAAACAGGTTACAGAATGTAATCATAAACTATAAAGTGCACCTATATGGTAAATGGAGCTGATAAATGAGTGGATAACAGACTTCTAACAAAGTAGTTAAATAATGTTGTATTTTAAACACATTTTTGAAAGGAAAAAACTGCCTTATTGTAAACTTGTCTTTTTATGGTGTAAAAGTAGCAGAATGTTAGAAAGTACATTTTCACTTTGAAATGCTTATATGAACCAAACAACTTTGTACATTTTTGGAAAAAAAATGCACCAATATTGTTACATAAATAAATAAAGGAGGGAAAGGATATTGCTTTGGAGTGTGTATCAACATTGTTAACTAAGATAATGAAATCACAGGAGAAAGATTAATTCCTCAAAAACAGACTTTTCTGTCAGTTGACTTAAATAGGGTCATATTTAAAATGTGCTCCTTAATCAAGCTATTAATTGCACAAGTAGGAAATTTGCGTTATTATGCCAAATATATAAGTATTTGCATATTTACACATCAGCTATATGTATATATGTACATAGTGGATATATCTGTAAGAACACCGTATGAATCAATATACAGTTACACATTGCAGTGTCCTCAGTTGCTTAATGGCAGAAAAAATTGACAAAAACCTGCACCTTGCGCATAGTAATTTTTGCCTGAAATCTGCACACGGTACACTACAAATATTGCACTATGATTCATTGCTATTATTGATTTTTATTGCAAAACTACCTTTCATTAAATTAAACTGAAAAATTCTGTAGACAAAAGCAATTTAGTGTTTGTTCTGGTTGGGCTGTGAGCTGACACGTGGCGAGGTGGACATTCTTGGAGGGAGCGCAGCTTCGGCGCGGTTCGACTGAACTATTAACAGAGCTCTGCTTAGATGTCTTCACAAATGATTCATAATTTGTAGTTCGACGTATAGAAAACAAAGTAAGTGTGTATAACAGTTGGGAGTCACAAGTTAATTTGGTTAAGGACCAGTCCTAAACCAAATTAAATTTTAGATTTAGGTTATAGTGATTTGTGTGGCCGGACTAGTTAGCGTGCTAGTTCTGCTTACGACTCGATCATTATTACATATGTAGCTGTTTAGTACACAGCAAACATGTTATATGCATAAGTAGTAGCTATAATACACAATTATTTAATATACAAGTGATTTAAGTGTGCTATGAGTTCATTTATCAATGTTTGTACAGCTAGCTGAAGTTAGCTATCCTGCTAACGGTGGCAATGTACTGATGTTAATTAGGCCGATTAAGATTAGCAAGGTGCGTAGCTCTTAATTTGTTGCTATTAGTTTGACTTCGGTGTGAATATGGTCTGTGAGTCTGCCAGCTGTCACATAGAATTTGTTTTTTAGAAAGTAAATTCACATGGGGTGCATGTAGTGTGTTGTGAAGTATATATTTTTAAAGTTCGCTTTTTACTCAGACTTTGTTCTTCATTTCGTAGTGTTTGCATAATGAGCAGTGACAGAGGAAAGGTGAAGTTTGCATGGCTGCGTAGAGCATTCAGCTCGCCTAGGAAACTCCAGAAGAATGATTTAGGCCAGGCTCGGCCCACTCTCTGGGGAAGTCCCGGGTCTGAGGAGTCTTGTGAGGACTGCTGTTCCAGCCTCAACGTGTCTTCTGGGTCAGTGGAACTAGGAGAACTAGAGGGCATTCAGCTTAGCACACCTAAGGGAAGACAGGCTTCAACTTTGATAAAGGAGGACACTCCAAAAACAAGATCCATATCCATTGAACCCAGAGGACTGTTTGGAAAACTAAACATGACTGCTGAGGTAAGTACTTCATTCTCACTGTATCATGTGAAGTTAATTTGGTGAGACCTACACTATATGGACTAAAGTATTGTGACAGCTGACCGTTACACTAACAGAGACTTTGCATTCAAATAAATCGACCCATTCTTTTCTGTTTATGAGGTCAGGCACTTGTTGGAAATTTATATTCACAAAGGTGTTGGATGGGGTGGAAGACAGCGCCAATCAAGGTCATCCACAAGGAACTCATCCAACAGTGTCTTTATGGACCTTGCTTTGTACACTGGGGCACAGTCAATTGAGAATAAAAAGGGCCGACTGTGTCAGCAAATTAAGGGACCTAGCACAAACTTAAAAAAAAAAAAAAAAAAAACAAGTGTGTCCCAATACTTTTGTCCATATAGTGTTTTTACAGTTCCAAAGATACAAAAGTATCAGTAAAGCATGAATAGAGGGTCACTTGTGTAAGCTTTCCACATGTGTGCAGCAAGATGCTCAGCCAGCACAGCAGTCCCCAGCTGGCCGATCAGCAAACCGTCTGAATATGAAACGTAAGAACAGGACTCCAGAAGAAGGATCTAAGTCTATCTACCTCAAAGCACTTACTGAGGCTATCGGGACTGGTGGAAGAAAGTCCCCCTTGACTGAGGGCAATGTCAAGAGTCCTTCTGTAACAAAATGCACAGTAGACACACCCACTTTTCAGCCGGAGACAGAGGACCACGCTAGAAGTTCATGTACATCACTCAAAACAGAAGATCGCTGGTCCACTCCACTGATCTTAGTAGACACTAAAGAAGAGGAAAGAGTGGTGGAAACAGACACCAGGGTAAGCAGAACCGCAACAGAAAAACCTGAAAATGAGCAATGACCTTGTGATAGTGATAAATTATGCCATAATTAGCTTTTCTGTGAGTATTTGCAGTATTATCCTTACTATAACCAGCTACATGTTTTATTAATAAAGAGGAGTTTAAAAGACTTTCAAATGTGGGTTGCCCTTTTTGTTAAGTTCAAATGTAAGAGATAATTGATCTTGCTGCTGTACTGTGTTTTGAAACATTTGAGCAAAAATATCAATAGCACATTAAGAGTGTATTGTCTTTTTGTTTATCAAGCCTCAAAGAAAAAATAACATTTATTGTAAAAACCTAGGTCCAGTACTCAGGATTGTAAGATACTTTTAAGGCATGTTGTTCATCTTCACATGTAACAAAAGTTGCCATGTTGGTTTTCATTTGGTCTCTCTCTGCAGAGCATGGTTCTGAAAGGTGATGAATCTCCTGAATGGTCAGATGTTGAGAACCCTGTTGAGGTGGAGACCTTTTCACAGGATGAGTCTCTGGATCACCACACAAAGCGAAAGAAAGAAAGTAAGAAGCAGATTGAAGATGCTGAAAGCCCACCTCCTTTGGAATATATTTCTAATCCACCACCTCCTCCACAGTCCCCACAGTTCCACCAATTTGGCATGCCATGGATTAACCTGTGCTCCTACCATACATCCGTTCCTGCTACAAGCACAAACACCTTAGGGCAAACCTCAGTGCCTCAGAGGGAGATGCTTCAGTCAAGACAGACCCCTCATAGCAAATCGCCTGATTCCTCAGCCTCCAGAACTGTACGTCTGCCTAAGAGTTCTCTTGTGGCTTTGGGTCGGGGTGTCCGATTACACCAGCCAGTCCGACAGGCTTCTTCATCTCCAGACCCGTATGCCCTGCCCATGAGGGCTGCCAAAACCACATCACCCACCCCATTTCCAAAGGGGCTGTGTGAGTTCTCTCCTGTAATGGCACACAGATTTTCAGAGGCAAACAAGTTTTCTGCTTCAAGAACTTCACTTTCTGATAATTTTACCACCCGTAGGGCATCAGTGGGCTCAGAGCCTCTCTGGTTATCAGGCCTGGACCACTCAAACACAGGCACCTTGGGATTTGTTGACACCCACTGTCATCTGGATATGCTGTACTCAAAGTTGGCTTTCCGTGGAAGTTTCCAGAGCTTTCGGAATGAATATGCAAGCAGTTTCCCCAAGGAATTTAGTGGCTGTATCGCTGACTTTTGCAACCCGAGGATTACACAGAAGGACGCTATCTGGGAGGGTCTTCTGGGAGAAGAGTTAGTATGGGGTGCCTTTGGGTGCCATCCGCACTTCGCCAAGGAGTATAACGCCACTCATGAGCAAAACATCTTGGGAGCCATGCGGCACCCCAAAACCATCGCATTTGGGGAAATTGGGCTGGATTACTCACATAAGAATTCTACTGACTACAGCACACAGAAAGAGGTATAAGACTAAGGCTGAGGTAGATGGTGTTGTATGTAACTGTAGTTACAGTATATTAAAAAACTATTAATCATTTACTTTTAAAGTCAAAGTGCTGCATTTGTGTGTAGGTGTTTGAGCGGCAGCTACGATTAGCTGTATCTCTAGGAAAGCCTCTGGTAATACATTGCCGTGATGCTGACGACGATTTGCTGGAAATCATGAAAAAGTGTGTTCCCAGAGACTACAAGATACACAGGTCTGTTTCCATAAAACCATTCTGTTCCACATGTATGGAAGCTACAGACATTTGCTAATGCTTGTTTTTTTCTTTGCCTTTGAGACAGACACTGTTTTACCAACAGTTACTCTGTGATTGAGCCATTCCTGAGTGAGTTCTCGAATCTGTGCGTGGGATTCACAGCTCTGGTTACATATCCTCGAGCTGTGGAGGCCCGAGATGCAGTGAGAAAAATCCCACTCAACCGAATCCTACTGGAAACTGATGCACCTTACTTTCTTCCCAGACAGGTGTGTGTGTGTGTGTGTATGTGTTTTAGACCCTGCTTATGTGTGGTCCCTACAACTCTTCAAAATGTAAAATGTTGGTGCAAGTGGGGTAAGGAAGGGTGTAGGGGGTAAACATGCTTCGGCAGGCAAAGTTCTGGTAAAGCTGTCTTTTCCCTTGGTTTAATTAAGATTTAATTATTCTTCCTAAAAATAAAAATGAACATTATGGTTTCGTTAGTTAGCTTAAATATTGATGGCTGCTTCTGTTAAAGGAAGGTACAGAACAGAAAAATGTTTTGATCCTGGAGGTAATTGCTTTATAAAGGCAGAACTGCCCGTGAGCTGCCCGGGTCCAATGGTAATTTTGGGTTGTCATGGAATCCCATACACCCCTCCCACCCCCGGAATAACAGGAAGAGGAATCTCATAAGAAGGCACGCGACACGGCGGGAGCGGGGGATTTGTCAGATGTTTTTTTTCCCTTTAATCCATGATCAGTAATCACAGAGATATTTATGTGTCATAATGAAAACGTCATTATTATGCCTATTTTGTAGGTGCCCAAGACAGTTTGCAGGTTTGCTCACCCTGGGATGGGCATACACACTCTGCGTGAGATCAGCCTGCTGAAGGGAGAGCTCCTCTCCACAGTGTTTCAAACAGTTCGCCAGAATACCACACATATCTATGGCTTGTGATCATAACTACCTGCTGCCACCACCTGTTACCTTGTTGAGTGGCTGTCATGGCCTGAAGTCTGTTATAATTAAATTCATTGTTCATCAACTCATGGGTTGTTTGCCTGATATGTCAAAGAAAAAAAAAGAAAACTGTTAATTTTATTTTCATATTCCATATTTAGTTTGTTTTAAAATAGTTCTGTTAAACCTAAAATGTTATACTTTTGATGAGTGTTTGGTTGTGTAGCGTATGTTTATGTTTCCAGGGCATAAAATAACAAATTTCCTTTCTTTTTCAATAAAAGGCCAAATATGTTTGTGTATGTTTATTTTAGGTACCAGATTACATTAATCTTATTTTGCCAGCAAAAGGAAGATATGTATGGATAAATTATATGCTGCAGACATTTATAACATATTCTGAATGGAAAATTGAGAATTTTCAGTGTCTTAACTTTTTCTAAGTCCTTTTGTGACATTGAAAAAGCCATATGAATGGAATAACATGGTCTTTTTAGCAAAAAAAAAAAATACCCCACTGTACCTGGAATGCAGGGATAGAACAGTTTTTTTTTTACTTCAAACGGAGCCATAGCAGCCTTCAATGTTATAGTTTTCATCTTATAATTGTATATAGGTGACCTGATGTAAATCTTTATATAAGCAATAAATATTAATGGGTAGTAGCATGTTTTGAGAATATCTGTTGGAGATTATTTGGGAGCTGATTTTATTTTATTTTATTTATTGCTGAGTTGTTGCTTCAGTTGGATGTTTTTTTAATTCCTACAGATTCAGCCCATAGATATATTGATATAGATATGTTGTAAATTTTTTGCCTTTAACACTTGTGGTTTCTCTGAGGTCATTTTCCCCTCCTTGTTCCACATGTCTGGCAGAATAAAGTTTACTATGCATAAGTAACTTGAAACCAGTTAAACTACTGCAGCTTTGTCAAGCCACTTTACTGATCACATACCACTGCTCACTTCACCCGAAGGCAGTGTAGCCAACCTTATTAAACCCTGAATCCCAGTCTGTCTTAACTGTAATGAATTGGAGGATTTTTATTTGCAACTCAGCCACACTCTTTAGGCTGTTAAATAATGGAAAAGTCTTGGAGCCCATATTTTATTTTAATCATTTTCTAGCAGTCGATTCAAGTTAATACATGATTAGTGATGCTTCTTGGTGTCTTTTCTCACTGTTTGAAGAAATGTGGTAGTTTGGTCACTCTGGAGGGGAAGAAAAAATTAGAGCAAATAAATTTTGTTCTGGTTTTATTTTAGTAAAAGTCTTTAAAACAAGATATAGCTTCATCAAACCTAGGGGGGGAGAATCACCCATGACGTTCAGCAGGATCTTTTGCAGTAATGGACCGTACTCCTCATATTCTCCTTCACTCAGAGACACCTCCAACTGAAAAGGTGCGCTCACCTAAACGGAAGTATACAGGTGCTGATCATATAATTAGAATATCTTCAAAAAGTTGATTTATTTCACTAATTCCATTCAAAAAGTGAAA